>CAJFCP010000133.1:41440-100916 GCA_904066005.1 Synergus itoensis | reverse complement strand
TGATATGACTTGTGTTTTTATGCGATTTTTATTTTACAAGAAAACTTAAAAAATGTAGAGACGTTTTTGAGGGGCCTTCGTAAAATGAACGGATAGTAGACTCGGAACTTTTTTTTAGTGACGCTCTCTGTGAAACCAAGTTTTCTTTTTTCTTACTTTCAATTTCATTAACGGCGGGAGATTTAAGTGTCATTCACTGTAATCGACGAGGAGAGGTTGGGCATAATTTACCCTGCTTTGCAGCATTTACATTTATTTTTTACAACCCCGTACTAAAGAAAAAAGCTACCTAGTTTTTGTATTTCCATTTCCCTTAAATGGAAATACAAAGTTAATCATGTAAATATCCTATTTTCCCAATTTAAAAAAATATAAAGGATATCAAGTGATTTTAAACGATATTAAGAAATTTAAAAAGATTTTAAAGGATTTCAAATCCTTAATTATTATTATCCTTTGAAACCCCTTAAAAGTTCTTAAGTTACTTAATAAAATATTGTTAAATTTGGTAAATCTAGAAGGCCTAAAATTCTTGAGTCTCAAATTGAAGTCATGTAATTTTATGTATCTATTTTGTATCAGAATATTATTAATGGTTTATGCAATGTTTCCCCATCGTAGGGTGCGTATAATATTGCTCGTGTTCAATTAATGAAGACGGTAAATACTAAAGTAATTCAGACATAATTACTGGGGCCTCGTAATTTTCCCATCCCTAGTCGCAGTACAATGTTGCATTACCAGTGGCAAGGGAGCAATTTGCGCTGCCACATATATGTAACATATATTGTTTACCATGGATTGCTCTCGTGTTCGGCGATGGTGAAACAACTGAAACAAGGACTCTATGTCTTAAAGAGAGAAAAGTGAAATGGAGCTCCCCAAGGTCTTATTTATGACCAGCCTCTGTACCTAATGCCTCCGAGCCACGAAACTTTTCCAACCTGAACAAATCTAGCTTCAAAGAAAAAACATTTGATGTTTAACTTCACTCAAGACTCAAGACTCTCTAGTAGCAAACTGAGATCATCACAAACCTCGAAATTGTCCATTTTACGATTATCTAAAATGTAGTTTTTCTTTATGATCCTCTTTTCTCTCAATTCTTCAATTCAGAAACTTATATAGATATCATGAAACTAAGACTGAAAGTCGGAATGGATTCTAAACTGTATTTGTATTTAAAATATTTTATATGAACGTATCTGTCTAGCGCTAACTTACAGGTGAAAGAAGAGTTTTCGCTAATTAATGTTTCAAAGTATTTCAGGAAATGAAACATACTTTTTGCTCCTCTGGTTATCATTTTAATTAAAGAGTGTATTCAACTAAATGGACTTGAGATAGAACAAGAAAAAAAATAGTTTATTAAAAAGGAGTTACTGAATTTGATAATAATACTTAGTTATTTTTCTTAAAAGCGTCCAAATGATGAACGGCTCTTTTGGACAAAAATACTAGAAAAGAACAGTACAGTGTAATTCTTAAGCTAAAAACTCTGTGTCATCTTTTCTTAAGATCTCTGACAATAAGATAGAGAGAAACTTTGGACCCAAAGGTATGCCTGAACCTGATTAATTTCTGCATATCTTTGAAGGAGGCAGTACACTATAGGAATAGTTAAGGCTTCCGATTTGATATAACGTGGCAGAGAAGGTCTCATCGGACCACTGAGTAGGTATAATTCGCTTAAAGGCAAATTATGGCAATCATCGCTTTGAACTCTGGGAAAGCATGTAGTTCAGAACACCGCTACCCTTAAGGCTTGTACAGTGTACACATATACATGCAGTTTGCTTCAAAGAGAATGCATCAGATAGAGCTTAATCTGCTTTAGATGTGCATTGGTCTAATATGTGCGAGAACAATACATTACGCATTCTTGATATGCAAGTATTTATGCTCAACTTCCGGAATTTCAGCAATTAATGTATAAGAGAATTTTGCTACAGCATCATTGCATACATCTCTCTTTAAATATTATTGAAATTTGAAAAAAGTGGAGAACATTCGACAATTTACTGAACATGTATAAACTTTGTTGATTGTGAGATTGCTTCAAGGAAGATAATGATCAGATAAAACTCTCGTTAAAATTTAAATCTTGTTCGCGTAAATTCGTATTTATCGCTTGTTTTTTTTTAAGACAAGATCGATTTCCTCTCGAGGTGAAATAATAGCTGAAAGATTGGAAGCGCTGATGTCATGGGTCGATTGCAATCTCGCGAGTAGCTGAAATTACGCGGGCTGTTGAACTCGTTAATCTTTACGTGGTGAACAGGTGTACAAGTAGCAACTATCTGTTTGTATATTTGCATATTTACCTAGGCCTAGCTAGATCTACACTTAGGCCCTGCATATGTGTGAGCAAAGCATGTGTAAGTGCATAGGGAGTTAGATTTAAGGTGCGTCGACACTAGGAATGACATTAGAACGATGTGATACATTATAAAGTACTAACATTTTATAAAGCAAAAATGGCGGAATTTGAAACAAGATGTCTATGACGCAAGAACATGCACAACAATGAAACAATCACGCATTTCGACCAAAGTCGTTCCAATATCATCCCTATTGTGGAAGCACCTTTAAATGTTGGTAGAGTCTTGAAGTTACTACTAACGAGTATCCGAGGTGCAACGAGTTCAGTGTTCAACTGTTCACCCTTCTACCTTTGCTGTCCTCTAGCTAAGCGCGCTTGTACTTTGCGCAACGATACATGCACACAAGTGAGAGTTGAGACTCACACGCGAAATTCAACGGATGTAAGTACATGATTGCTAGTAGACACGGTAGTCTAGGTAAACCCTTAGAAGCGTAAAGCAAGGCCACTTGTTGCTGTCGACTGAGGATCGCGATTAGACTCGTTTAGTCTTTTATAAACGACCAAGGGGTACCAAATGTATGCGATCAACTGATATTCTCAGATTCTACCCTGTTGTAAAAAGGGATAGATTACAGGGAGAAAAAACGCCATGTAATGTAAGAATATGGGGTCGACGCATGAAAGGTGTATTTACTACCTTCCGAAGATATTTACCACGGCTTGAATGACATGCTGTAAATTGTTGCCTTCTTGATTGAAAATATCATCGAGATGATGGCAAAACATGATAAAATTGAAAACACATGAAGTTATCTAACTACTAATATTATAGTATATTCTATATCATAATATAGAATATTTGCAGCATTCAAATACAAAAAGGTAATCTAAAAAGTTAATTGACCATAAGTGTGTTTAATTACAATTCATATTTGTATAATTATTGTTTGAATAGTTTAAACTCTCATTAATAATCTATTTATAAAATTATATAATAGATTACTCTGTTATGTTGGTAATAGAAACTATGAAGTCGATGTCGTCTCTGCTACTAATAATTATACGTATGTTTTTACTTTGCTAATGAATGATCAATATTAAAGAAGTCAACCTTATTAGTCCCTGGAGTTTTTGTCAAAGGAAAGTTTTCCAGGAAAAGTCTCGTTGCATAAAGCATGAAGAAGAGTCTCGTTGAAGTAAGTTGCTCTTTATGACAAGTGCACAATCTCGGAACTAAATAAATAACGAAAAGATTCATGTAATTTTCTTGCGATTTTTTCTCCTCTCTCGTTTCATCCCTTTGAGAGAAGTGAACAAGTCGCCAACGAGTTCTGTTTGGTTCAGTTCACTAATTTGCATCCCGGAACGACAGATGTCGGGGGGGTTTGTGCGCACTCACGGCTCCCTTTTTTATTCAAATTCTAGTTCTTGTAATAATGAAGTATATTTCGTACGGGCGAATATGAAAAAAAAAAGAGTAGGGTCGACCCTTATGCTAGAAGCCCTCTAAAGTCTGAAGTCTGAACCAACCAAAGGATTCATAAAGATCGTCCTTGACTGCACCTTTGTTCAATTCTAAATTCGTTTGTACGAAAATTCGCATAGAAGTCTACAAAAAGGAATTTCATCAAACTCTGATGAGCTACTTCCGCTCTTATCAAGGCATGATATAAATTTTTCATTCAAGAGTGTCCTTGCTCCCGTTACCTATGTTACAGAACAACTTCAGAATTTTCGATTTAAAAATAAATATAACAACTTTCTGACTTTCTTACAATCCTCTCAGATAGATAAATATTATACGATTTGTTTGACAAGAACTTGTTTACAAAAATCTTATATTTATTAAATTGGATTTTCTTCATATTTGTCAATGTAGGTTGCAGAGGAAAAGGGACACATTATATATCCTGCTATATCTGCAGGAAGTATATTTACTGTGATAGGATATGGAGTTCGTATCGATAAATATAAAATAGTGATTTTCAAAAGTACTCTTTGGTGAGAAGAGTGGAAGGGTTTAATAAGTCGATCATCTCTCTCTGTCTTTATCAACCCTAGAGAGAGATATAGATCCGACATTTTAAAACTTCATCACAGTAAATCCAATTACTCGAACGACATCTCTATGATATTCCATAATGTATAAGAGAAGACCTATAAAGTGAACTGAAGAATAAAATATTTAAAGTCCTTCTTCAGCGAGGTTATTATTATCATCGTATAATCCAAATTTATAATAGAACCAAGATTAGACTGACTGTATAGTATTCAAAGATAATCTTTATACGTATATAATACTCTCTCATTTTGAATTCGTAACAAGTTACTATGTAATACAATACTTTGGTAAGCATTTTTTTTTACATTTTACTTATTTTTACTGTAAATTAATAGTTTTGAATTAATTAATTGTAAAAATTCATACTAAAGTGAATTACTAAACGAATCGACACTATTTCATTAATAAATTCCTACTAATTCAGATTGAGAGAGTAATCTTACTAATTTTGTTCGCTCGTTCGTTCGCAGCATGAAGTTTACGTTTTTTTAAAGAGATTCCCATCATTTGATCGTTACGAGAGAAAATTGGTACAGGATACATAATATTTGAACAACCTAACAGCGAGACGGAAATGATTCCCAATGGAATTTACCAATCCGTTTACGTAGTGTCGTAAAATCATGGAGCGACCAATGAGACGTTTATATGCCACCGTAAAGAAGAAATAAACAACTTCAACGAGAATTTCGACAAACATGGCGTCTAAAAGTTGATGCCTTCTTTTCCTTCTTTTTCCCCAACGCTGATAACGTGTAAAAGGAATAATTACATTCATTACGAAAAAAATTACGATTATTACTGCACTGAATGCTCAAAGAGCCCTTTACAGGTACAATAAAGACCCTTAACAGTTATTGAAACAATAGAAAACAAGTCTGAGCACTAGCAGCAAAAATTTAATGAAAAAGTTTCGTAATTTGTTTGAATTACGTTGTTTATATTATGTTTTAGTATTGTTTTTCGTAATTTCCATCTTATTAGAACGATTGGGCTTCTATTAATTATTTACGTTTAATTAATATGTGTTGATTAACTTATAAAGTGAGAATTATGAAAAAGTAAGATCGCATGTCAGTTATGATATGTATAAGTAATTCAGGGCGTTAAGGGATTGACTGGCTTATGCAGAATTCTCCAGAGAATAATCCAATCGCGAGCACAGTGTCATGCATCATCGAACGATGTAATTAAGGTTCATCTCTCGAGAAGCCCAGAAGCTACATGGACTAAACAATTCGAGCCCATCAACAATGCGTTATGCCACTGGAATTATAACTTGGAACATACAGGCATTGCTGCTAAAGTAAGTGTAAAACTGTAAACTAATATACAAAAAAATGTATGTGTATGTGTTTTATATATATGTATATATGTACATTTAACATTTTCTATTTCAGATTTCACATTTTGTATTTTAACTCGTGTGATACGGAACTTCATCCTGCATCTTTCATCCTCTATCCTTTATCCGCAACTCTGAACTACCGACTGCAATTTTTCCACTGCATTACAATTACGTGCATTTCATCCGTGCATCAGCATACTGTGCGTGCTCTATGCCGAGTGTAATTTCGTAACGAGAGATGGACAGATAATAACACCTTAAGAATCTCAAGTACCCCCAAGTGTTCCAAGAATCGTAAAAGTTCGCTTGTTTCCATTTTCCCTTTTTCCGCGAGGATGCAGGAACTTGCCACACACCTTTGACCTTTCTTCCTCTTCTATACCATCGTTAATGAGAATGGGAGTGAAGAAGAGGAGGCAGAGGTAGAGAAATGGAAGGATGCCAGAAATCTCTTCGTTACCGAGGCAATCGGGCAAGTAGTAGATGGGAATCTGAGACGTAAGAACCTCAAGGAGTTTCAGATATGGTGCTTGTAATTACTAATTAGGCCAAACTCCACCGTGCGCTTAAAAGCTAGAATATATGGACATCGTTATACAAAATGAGCCAACTACTTCAACTTCAACAACAAAGTTTAAGTTTTGAGGAAATGTGTAGAGAAATTAAATACAAAATATCTTCTCTGGTTTGGATACGAATTCCGGAATGATTCAGAAATTTTGGATTGGTTCAGAATGAATTTCAATCCGAGAATTTCGCCAGAGCATGCGAGTGATTTCTGTGCGATCCTGAGAGATCACGAGGGATAGATAATGAGTGATGAAGACTGATGGATGATAATAAAGACAGAGAGGCAGCGTTTTCTCGAATAGGTTTGAGGCCTTCGCCAGAGGCCGTGTACTCGTACTTGCTGGCTTTGAGAGGAAGAGGGAAATAATTCTGGTGAACGCCCTCATCGCCTTGACCTCCACGACCTCTGTTAGTACTCAGGAGACCTGGGACCAGATTCCTTCGAGACGATCGCTAGGTAGGCATAGCTCAGCATTCAGTAAAGGCTCATAAGTACCTTCCTCCTTTCCTCTCTCTATCATCTCAAACTACTCCCAGCAACCTGATACCGGATACATTTATTCTCCCTATACAACTTTGACCTTGATTTTTACTCGAAAGCAGATAAATGATTTAAATCTTCTTGCCTTTTCATTTTTCTTCCTACCAACTTCCTGCAATCCGAACAAGTCTCTTTTTGTACTACACATATATTTTATGGGCATGGCAAAATCCTGCACGAACTGTTGCACGATTCTTGCTTGGAGATTTAAATACATCAAATATTAAATCATATATAACAATAGACCATTACATCCCCACTCTCCTTGATTGTTATGTAACTTATATTGAATTTTTTCCCACTAAATACAATATTTTAACTATACGAAGAAAAATAACTCGATGTAATTTATAGTTAATATCATGTAGACGAATTTATAGATTTCAATGGATTTCAAAAGATTTTAAAAGATTCCAAGGAATTTCAGAAGATTTAAAGGTTTTTATAACGTCAGCAATTTTTGTTCGGGAATTTTCAGTCGTCCGAGCAATATATGCTTATATAAATAAAAAATTCAAAAGAAGTAATTTTTTTTTTTGGGGGTGAGAGTCAAAATTCCCTAGTCCGGAAATATTCGTTTAGTGTCATTCATATTCCTGTTACTATTTGCCTCCGTAATCTGTGTTTGAAAAGGTGAAATAAAATAAAACTTTACAAGGGGAAAGCGAACACGTAACTGCAACGTAAATCACTCTTGTCACCAACTTTCTGTGCGTGCCCTCCACCCACTCAGTATCCTCTTACGCGAAACTTTGTATCCACATTCAAGATTAATATTCATAAGTATTTCTGCAAACGGCTTTTACACAAAACAAAATGCATCGCAATCCATTCGAACGAATTGAAAGAAAGTTTGATGATATTTCTTATTTTGAATTATTGCACCAGAGAAAATTTTCCTCTGATATGAATTATTGGAGAAAAGTTAACCAACTGAGAACCTCGTGTATTAAATTTCTCACATAGTATGAATAAACTTTCACAAGAAGTAAAAAGCATCCAATTCCGAAAATTATATTTCAAGTATTTCAATTGAATAGAGTTATTATTAATTTTATTAGGATTTCAGTTAACGTTCTGATATGATAGATAAAAAATGAACTAAAAAGGTCAAATAAGCTGAGTGTACTTTGCAAGTACATCATGAATAGTTACAAGCTTGTGTTATATGTATAAGAGAAGACTTTTCATTTACTCTTTGGAACTCGCAACTTTTAGAGCGGGCTTGCAATTCGATTAGTGAATGTTTGCATACTAATTGACTAAAAGTTAGTTAAAAGTGGAAACTGTGTTTTCACTCTATTTTGGGTTTTACTGTTCATTCCGAACCAACTGGGCAAGGATTCTTTCTCTATTTAAGCTATATTCAATACGTCGAAAGTATGACGTTTAAAAATTGAAGTAGGTAGGTACATGCTTTAAGCAGAATGATGTATTATAAAATACACAAAGACGCATTACACTTTTTAAATGGTTTAAATCTTCAGTATTCTCTTTTCTCAACATTAAAATCGTGTTCACGGTATATGTATAAAAAAACAGTGAACACTTATTCAAAATGGCGATAGTCCATCCATGTGATCGATTCAATTACGTGATCACTCTCGCGCCGCGATTTAATTATAATTCAGAGATAGAAGGGGAAAATAATATCCTCTCAAAATTAATGGGAAAATTACATCACAGCTAGCTCAGAATTAGCGAACGGACGTAATATTCCGTTCCGTTTCATTATGTACTGATACTGCATTTATCAAATTTTGCTCAGCGTAAATAACGGAAAACAATATTAGCCAACGCATATATTGTCAACTCCCTGATGGTTAACTAGGGCACCTCCTAATTACTCTAAACTCTAAAATTTAGGGTCAATAAATTTTCCTCACCCAAAAAATCAAATACAATGGAAATAAGAATGTACAAAAGTAAAATAAACATGTGAAGTATAAAATAAGTTTGATGTAATAGCAGAAATTGCTTCTTATATCTACATCATTAGCAAGTTCTCTAATTTTTAAACCACTTTTCTAACCACTTTCCTACATGATTTTTTTTTTAAATCAGAGACTCTTGAGACGTCAAAAAGCAAAGTGCAGTATGTGCTATGGACCACGTAGTATATCCTACAGATGTGATATTGCTTCATTTAAAAAGCGAATTTCAAAGAGGTTATATTCTACTTTGTGCAGGGATTACCTACACAAAGAAACTTCTAGAGTTTTAAAATGAGTGTTCCTCTTTGAGGATCAATATATCGACAAAGAGCTTACTTTCACAAAGTATATAACTAGTTTATTATTGATCATGTTTCCTTTTTGGCAACTAATAACGAAATTAAGTATTTAGTATCCGGATATATTGAAATATTTTATGTTAGAGTATCTGGATCATATATATTAATAAAAATATCTAAATAGTCCTCCCGTAATTTAATAATAAGGTATTATGGTTTACTATCCAGTTTTCTTTGAGTACTTTTTGAGAAACGGTGAGTGGAATAGTTGAATGAATATAGTGTTTTAAAACCCTTGATTGTCTATGAATTTTAACTGACAAACGAGAGCAAATTAAGAAACAATCATTCTCGAGATTGAGAATCTTTGCTGTCCAGTTGAATATAAAGGATAAAAAGAGAGGATCGCTTTCAACATCCTACTACTAGTTCATGTCGCTTGCATCACCCCTGTTATTATCGCCACGGTGACTTGAAAGCTATCATACTGGAATATTGCGCCACTATGCTCTTACTTTCCATTTTTCATCAATTTCCTTTTAATCTTCGTCGAGGAAAAGCTCATTAAAATTTGTGCATTGTTCAAAGTTCAATTAAGTATAATTACGAGGAAGCAATTGTTACTCTTGCCTTATATAATCAGTTTAAAATCACCTTTAGGCCAAACAAGCTATTAATATTATTAATCATGTTTTCTCTGAGAAGAAAAAATTGTGCAATTAAGTGAAAAGAAATATACCAATAACGAGTGAACAGTTGAAAAACACAATGTTCATGCGTATATTCACGCCTACTTTACTCAAACCACTCGTCACAATAGGACGTTTCATCAGACCATCGGCTATTGTTTTTTTTTCTCTTTTTTTTCCAAACCACGATTTTCAATTACGGACTGACGAATGGGGATCTGCGACCCCAGTAAATCGCTGCAATGTTTTATTTTCAAGTACAGCGTTTATTCGAAATACAGGCAACTTAACACTTCGATCAAAAGCGACTTTTCCGGCGCATGGGTGAAAATTTTAATTTTAGCTTGAAGCTACAATTGTTTCAGTTTTGCTTCGAGTTATAACAAGACAAATGGCTAAAGCAATTGACCAAAAAATATTCCGAGTAGTGTATTTATTCTCTGCTGTAATAAGACTTTGAAGTGAAATAACGGTATACGTAAAACTTACTCTTCTCTGTACCGCACAATTTCCATCATATGTAGTTGGCAAGCAGGTACTACATTCGCCTCCACTGAATCTGAAAGGAGATGCTTAACTATTCAGGGTCTGTACTTAAGCTGATGGAACTACACTGCTTACCCATGTACAGCGGCCAGTGGTTATTCGTCGTAAGTGAAACGAGGGTCAAGTATGTTGCTCTTTACAAGTCAAGGAAATCGAGGTGCGAAAAGAATATCTCATCACAATTTAGGGTTAGCAACTTCCCTCGTTTAAGTTTTCTTTTACATCCAGATACCACAATTCTCATCCTTTAATCCTACCTAAACAAATTGCTTTCATATATACCGTTAACATCAATTATATCATCAAAATAGACGATACGCATGAGATCAAAATGAGGGTTTTTCGACCCGTTTTTTTGATGGTTCATATCACTCTCTGTGAGGACTTAATCATTACCGTCATGCCAAGCTACCACTTTAGTTGATTGGGTTATAGTTAAAGATAAGGGTAATATTGATTTGCCATCATTATTCTATCTCTATATATAAAGCTGAATGTCGTCCGAGATTTTAAGTGACTTTAAAGAATTTAAAGGGATTTTAAATGTACTTTCAGGGATTTTAAGGGATTCAGATGAAAAGATCCAAGGGTGTGGACGACATTCAGTTTTATATTTAGAGTTAGAATAATAATAGCATATGAATAATATGCTTTTATTAAACTTAAATTCTCCCAATTATTTTTTATTTGAGACTAGCAGAAATTTACCATATGTCGTCCGAGATTTTAAGTGCCTTTTTAATTATAGATCATAGGAAAGTAGATACATTTTAAAAATGTTGAGGGTAATTAAAATGAATTTATCCACTCCTGCATAAAACTCGCCTTCACATTTACTACTGGTTTAATAATTGCAACCTGTGACCTTATTATCCAGTACAGCCTCACGCATGTTATACACACAGACAAAAGCACACACGCATTGTATGACTTGGATTTGCATATGCCAGCCACCAAGGGAGGTCGGCTTCAATGTAATGTCGACATTGTGTGTTTACAACACGGGCGTATCCGCGTGGAATCGGCCCGGAGCCTTTAACGAACGTCACCCGGATGAATAATTTATTGCGTAGAACTGTGGGAGGACGTCTGAGAGCACGTGCAATATACTCTGCAGTCTACCTTCGGGAACTATTTGCAACTGGTTTCCTTGTTTCACTGAGTTCTTTCCTTAAAAGTATATCAACCGGTTGTATAACAACGCTCTTTTATTCATTTTCTATGTGGATACCCGGTAGCTAAATGAAATGCAAATTTTGTATGGACATTGTGGCCAGAGTTGCTTTGAAAATCACATTCAATGGTCACATGCGGTTAATTGAAATTTCAATGCAAAATATGATCAAAGACTGATGGACAATATTATATAATCTTATATCCAAGTTTATGAAAAGAATTTTCCGGAGTAAGGAATTATGGAATTTCAAGATTCTGAAAAACCAATAATCGAAAAATTTATGAGATTTATCTGGTGATTTATAAAAAACGCTTTGAGTTTTCCAAAGCGTTTATTCGATAAAAAGTCGGTAAAATTCCCCTATCAAGCACGAAAGTTGGGACAGGTATTGTTTACCTTTACACTTGGACGATATACGACGTCTTTGGCAAAGCGGATCAAAATTTATGATACAGCCTTTAACAGATTCAATCCGTTAAAGAAGATATATCTGCGTGTTTATACTCACAATGCTCTGTACACTTCAGTAAAAACGAAATATCCAAAAAATTGTTTCCATTGACGTACAAAGTTTTTTACTGAATACAAATTCGGCTTTTGAACAAACGATTCTACAGTTTTTATATGCGGTAGTCACGTTGCTCGATAAAATAAACATTTGTAGCGTTGCGGAGGGCGTTTCTTGTCAACACCATCGAGACTCGGGTTTCTTGTCAGCTAACCTAGTTAGAGTCACTGTATAAGCTGTGAGGAAGGTATCGAGATACCTGACGAAGATTTTAGTCCCCTGTGATCTTGAATCATTAACTTGTTAAACCTCCCACGAAACTATAATTTACTGGCAATTGAACATCTTCTGTGCACTATACTATCCTTTATAGTCTGCAGTCTATATTCTATACATATGTAACACTAGAGGCGCATTCAAGAATCAGTAGGTACCTGGATTGCTTTCGTTCTAAAATCGCATTGATAGCCACGAACAAGTGCCACATTACGTTTTATACATGCACTACTGGAAAAAGTAAAGTTTACGATTACATTACAGGACCCAGTTTATTTTAGACTTTATAAACCACAAGAAGAAATTTATCTAGCGTTGCCCAGTATTTTAAAAGATTTCAAGTGATTTTAAGGAATTTCTGGGGAATTTAAGAGTATTTCAAGGAATTTTAAGGGATTGCAATATATTTTTAATTATTTTAAGGATAATTATTTACTAGAGATATTTTGTATTTATATATTTTTTCTAAAATTTAGTATTTTTAATAGTAAAAATTCGTAATGTGACACGTTTGTCTTTAAATTGTAACTCAGTTTAGGGAAAATTGCTAAAATATGTTTATCCGTGCAGACATTTAGTTTTACATAAATATGTAAGTAGATGGGTAAATTACACATGGCTTTTACTCTAAGAAATATTAGGGTTTCGTAAACTACCCTCAGAAACTTTAGATGGAAAATTTCCGTGAAAGATAAAACATAAAATATTTACTTTCTCTAGAACGATAATTTTCGTTTTTATGATACCTTAGTGGAATGTGTAATGTTTACTGGCGGAGTACGCATTGCATTGTCTGCATATTGCAGTTGTAGTTTTAGCTTTACCTAATTTTTCTTGAATCTATACCAACTTCGTGAAATTCCTCTAGACCCCACGTTGAGAAGTCCATAATAACTTTGCAAAGAGTTGGCTGAATGATAAATTTTCCACATTTCTCGTTGCACTTACCCAACATTTATCGAAGAATATGTTGGCTAGTGTAAACTTTTATCGTGCACATTTTTCAAGAAGTTTCAAGTTGAGTATTTTTCTCGAGAAACGGCTCATACCTAACCTTTTTTTAATTTGCTATGAAGCTTTCACATGATATTTAATGAAATCAATCGATATTTTGTTAATGTATTTGAATAAATCTTAAATTATAAGTATACTTAGAATTTGATGCAAATTGCAAACAATATTCCTGCGCATAGAATTCTCATACACTAATATAACATTTGGCGAACCAAGCATCGCGTAAGAGGATTAAACTTTAATTAACCGAATAAAATGATAACGCACTGTATTTCACAAAATGCTAAATTTCCTCTCTGACTTCAAAAAGCAAAACATCAGGTGCACTTCTCGCATTTTAAATACCCGAAAATATAACATTGCGCGAATCGACTAATTGTGAAACCTTCCTGATTATTTTGTTTATTTTTTAATAAGTTTCCTTCAAGAATGCTCGACGACTGGAAAATAATTACTTTGAAAAAAGACTTTTCCTCTGATGTCTTTATCTGTGCTGAAAAGGAGGAAAACTTGGAAGTACTTTCATCATTTGCAAAAAGTAATAATAGGTATAGTTCATGGTTGCGAGAGATAATTATAAATGTTCTCTGTGATTTTCTCTTTTTCTTTATGGAGCATATTTTACGTAAAACAACTCGCCTTGTTCTTTGAATAACTTGCGTTTTCGCAGGGTAAATTAATGAGTGGAAATTCTCATTCGAAATGCTCGCTGCCCGTCGTCAGTAAGTAGTAAGACTAAGAAATGGTCAGACAGGTGGAATAAAAGCCACGTTGCGTTACGTACACGCTTAAAAATAATATTGTCGTCATAACTGCACAGAAATATCGCAACCCTCGGTTTTCTCTGACGTATATATTATTATGTATTCTTATAATTAGGTAATTTGATGAATAATGAAGGAGCTTACGAAGTAGTTCAAATTTAAGATAAATATTAATTAATAATAATAAAGTACGATAGATTTAGGTGATAGATTAGAAGAATTTCCGGAAGTGACATAACATTGGGGAAAAGAATGCGGATAAAAAGTCGATACTTCGAGTGACGAGAAACGACGCCAGCACCAGAGAATTTCCTGGAAGTACCTTCCAGGAATAGCTGCAACAGGTCGAGATGGCAAGGAAAACTAAACTCTTCCGAAAGATTATCTCAGAAAACTACATCTCCATCAATCTGACGTATCCCTCGCCACTTTTAATTGGTTTTCCTCGGAATGATTGGCAGTTAGCTGATTTAGAGAGTTATTCCGGGTTCCTTGCTTCCTCAGGGAATAAAAACGTATTTCTTCTTCGTATACAAAATTTGCTTCAATATTTAATAGTCTTCACCTAATAAAAAACTTAACTTTATTAATGGTAATTTCCTATTATTAAAAAACATCTTGAAATTCCTTAAGATTCCACGACAACCTTTAAAACCCCCTTAAAATTGCTTAAAATTCCATGAAATACCTTTAAATCTGATTTTTTTTTAATTCTTCAAAATGTCCTATTATTAATTTTCTTTTTAAGTAATGCATGTTGCTTTTTTTATGACATGTTGAACGCCTTAATTTAATAGTGCCCCCTCTTTTAGTATCCGATTACACTCTCTCTGAGAAGTTGCGACATTTTCAAAGCTGTCAATTGGACTGTTGACAATTGAAGGACCTCTTATCACACTTGATGAACTAAAAATCAAATGAAGCAGGTCCTCCCTTGTCATTGATAATTGTCTTCGCACGGCTGAGTTTTGTTCCGCAATCGAAAAAGGATGAAGAGTTGAACAAAGAAGTGGTGAAGAAAGAATGTGGAGGCGAGGTACAGAGGCTTCGGGGGAGTTTAACGAACTCAGACAAAGAAATGTTGGATAGTGGAGAGACGAGGGAATGACGAATTGGACGTACGAGGGGCAGAAATACTCCACCGCCATGGAACGGTAGCAGCCCCATGTATTACGAGAGAACCTCCCCCATAACACTATCCCTTGGGGCTGTATCGATCCACCCCTGCTGGCTTTCAACCCCTCCATGCCTGACTTTGCCACACCGAGTCCTGTGAACAAAGGAAATGTTCACTGTTAACAAAGAGGCTGGCCTTCCAGTTCTTTGTCGTTCTTCCTCCACGACTCACGTTCCATCTTACGCCTTTTCGATTTCTGACAACTCGGATTAACCATGATGTTAAAAGAACGTTATTGCGGAAAATAATATATTTGAGAATCACTTCGATGCAAGCCTTAATAAGATAAAGGGATAATGATGAAAAATTAATGCATACGACAATTTTTTTTCGAAGTAAACAGAAGAAATATTTTGAAATCCCCAGAAATTTATTGTAATCTCAGGAAAACCGTTTAAAAGCCTTTTTGAAATCAATTGTTGAAATTGTACGTAATTTTTTTAATCTCTTGTTGATTCTAGAAATCTTTTCGTCTTAGCAGCTCCTTTCCACAATAAAAAGAATTAATCCCTATGATATATGTAACACTTTCTGCACGATTTTAAACTTCGATGTGGGAATAAAGTCTCTTTATTTTTTTTAATTCTATCAATAAAGATAAGAGGATACCGTCTACCTTGTTTTATTGCGAAATAGAACTGATTCTTTCAAACGTTGATTACTATCTATCCCATTTTTCTATCCAATAATCTCATCTCTATTTTTATGATTCAATCTATATTTACAAAAAATGTATTTATTATTTCTTTTAATCTGTTTAATTTCTTTTTTAAACATTGCCTTCTTTGACTTCTACAGGTCAATTGATCTGAAGACAAAACCTTGTTTCTCCTATTTCTTGTTATTTATCTTGTTCGTGTTTCTGATACATTTGTAGCAAATTTTATTGGACATAAATGTCCAGTAATATAGGCACTAAACAAATTTATTGGATACTGACTATTCTTTGCTATCCTAAATAGTGATAAAATTAGATAAAATTGATATCGTTTCCTAAATTATAGAAAATACATAGAATAGTATGATTTCACTAACTCGGGGATAAACTCTATATGTATATACATATTATAAAATAAAACATGGTAGACAAGAATATTTTTATCCTGCGTCAATAATATTTTGTTTCATATATGAATTTAATGAGATTATTGGATTAATGTCAAAAATATCAAAATCTTTTCTCATCATTTATGACAAGTTACATTTGCAGAAGGACTTTTGAATAAATGATTAACGCCGCTATTATTAATTCGTAAAATACTTTTAATTAAATAATATTTTAGAAGTGAAGTATGTCGTTGGACTAAATAAATATGATTAAGAAATAATCTTAATTTAACGTTACGTTAATTTTCAAGTTCAAAAATTATTATTTTAAAAGTGGTCTAGATACTAATATACAGGAAACAACTATGATTTCCAAAGATAGGTTAGTTAAACATGTGCAAGGCTATTTATTTACGAACGTCAATTACCTGTCATGAGTTTATGGTAATTATCGATCGTTCAAGCCGTAGGTAATTGACGAATTAAAAGCTACTGTTTCTTTGCACAATAATTAAACCGTGTCTAACCTAACATGAAAGGGTTTCTGGAAAATTATAAAAATAGATGAATACTTTAAACCATTTTAAATTCTTCTTATTTAAATTGAACTTTTTTCGACGTTATTCAAAAATTTCTCATAACATCCATCTTTTGAAATACCTTAAGCTACCATTACAACCCTTAAAATCCTTCGAAATCCTTGTAAGTCATTTAAAATCTATTAAATAAACTATAAAACCTATATAATATGACAGAAAGACAGAAAGATAGTCACGAAGTTTTAAATTCAAAGTCATACATATTTTCGGAAGATATTGAGTCGCAGAACATTTAACTGAAAGTTCCAACGATTTGTATGCAGTCTAGCCACACGGACCTCTCGCTTATATTCCAAGAAGTCGACTTTCTGCGAAAACCGGAAGCTCTCGTGGGAGGTGACCGAACGTATATCGCAGCAACTTTTTCGTATACAAACTCCTCTATTTGAGTAAGAAATATGCTTTCAAAATGGATTCTTCTTGTTTCATATCGACTCATGAGACCACTTTTATCTTCAATATATATATAATAATTTCGGACCTCGCTATCTCTCCATCTCTGCCTTCGGGAATTCTTTGTCAAAATCAATAACAATTTTACAGTTTCTGTCCATATTCATATTTAAAGCATTCATCTTCTATTGATATTGTATACAAATACAAAAACAAAATTTAATTTATTATAAACAGAAATTTACGAGTTTGAAGAGACTTTTCACAAGAATTTTAAAAGTACTTTAAGGATCGTGTTTAAATGCGATTTATTGAAATTTCTATCTTGTTGAAGGGCACTTATATTTTATGCAATATGTTGTAGATTATTTATCTCGATACTATGTAGTAGCAAACAATTAAAAGGCTCTTAAAATGTTCTCTGACACACAATAATTGTCATCAAAATAATGAGGTACTTTAATTCAATTTCAGCTTAAAATTTACCTCTAATATTTAAAAGCACATTTAACCATATATTTTCATAAAAATGCAAAGGTATAGAATAATTATAAATTCAGATTTACGAAAGGCTTTATATAACTCGTATTCTTTTGAAACTGGAATACCACATTTTTTTTTAAATTGTCGCATGTATGCCTGTATTATACGTGACTAAATACGATAACACACTCGGCTTTCAGATAGAGTAATAAAGAATTTACTATTTTAAAAATAGAATGTATATTTCTTAACATAAAATTCAACAAAAAAAAAATTCAACCTAGAGAAAAATTTTCTTTGATCTATCCCTATTTTATTTCATTTATCATACTTTATGAAAGTTTATTTATAATTGAATTATTTTATGTTATGAGACTACATTTTTAGCAAATAAGAAACATTGCAGACATCTTCATGTTGCGTACTCCAAAACACTTCCTCAATCATTTTTTGAAATAATTCGTTTGTAGGCCTTGATGAAGGCAATTTCTGATCAACTAGTATGTATGTACACAATGTACATCCATTCAAGCGTAATGAATGCAAATTCGAGTCATGTAGTGTGTTTCTCTGATCGTACAATATATGAACGGATTCTTGTTTAGGGTACAAATGGGTCAAGTACTCAGGAGCTCGTAACTGGGTACCAGGTCTCTGTTGGTCGAGACTCTGATCGTAGGACGATCATGCACCAAGGTGATGTTATTCCTGCAAAGGCAAAACCTGAACATGGTGTGGTTTATGTTTGTCACAATGGTCGAACACGCAAAAAATGACTTCGAGGTAATTATTTAGTGACAGAGACCCAAAATAGGTGAAAATAAGTGAATAGGTAATGACCTGTGATGATTGTAATCGTAATGAAATATTTTTAATCAATTTCAGGTCCTAATAACAGCTGAATTCCATTGGGTTCTTTCGCGTAATGGAATGGTTCCAGAAGGACCAGTGGAAGCTGGAAGAACATCCGGAGGAGAAACTCTTTATCCGCGGGACGAGTATTTCATAATGGAGTCATCACTTCCGGAAAGTTATCCCTTTTTTCCATTCCGCTTTTATTATGGTCAATTTTTTTGATCGATGCGATCTCATTTTTCTTCCCTTATAATTTGTTTCAGGTTCAACCGAGTCACCAATACCAATGCCTCTACATTGCTTTTGATGGGGAAAAAATTCCTTATAAAGAATACGAAATTCTCGTGCAGAATTAAATTCGAAAAGTGACATACCAAAATTTTTGTATTACTTTTAACTTTCGTGGCTATCAATACATTTTATTTTCTATACAAGCCATGTGTCAATTATAAATTAAAAACTTAAAAAATTGTTATTATGTGTATGTGCCTATTGTGGTAAATGTATTTAAAAGTTCTTTTAAAGCTTATTCCTTTGCTCCTTTCAGTTTTTCAGTAGCAAAGAAACTCCAACTGGTTGGGGTCACAACAAACTTTCTATACACGGGTATATGAATATTGCAAACTGAATATACAAACTTTAATGTGAAAGGACAGAAAGGTAGAATTAATACTTCATTATTATTAATTGAAAAACCTGAACCATAAAAGTAAAATGGAAATGGAAAGACAAAAAACATAATTCCATGAAAATAAATCTCCAGACATTGTCCTCGACAGAAAAACATTATGCTAAAAATTTCATGAATCGATAAATCCTTCTGTCCTTGAAAATCTAATTTCTGTGGGGTAAGCGGGTAATGAAAGTGTTTATTGAGCGGGACTCCCAATAGATCAGGGGCACGTGTCCGTTGCCATATTATTCCCATAGCAGGGCACGTGGCTGCTGAGAAGCTCCATTGTGTGTCCCCAGTACTCGGGGTTCTGCTATTTAATATTTTGATCGAAATAGACCTAGGGCTGCCCTTGCACGATTTTCTTTTGATCAATTTCTCTCGCTTGAATCGCTGCCTACTCTGTACGCATATTGAGAATGGCAACAGCTGCATCATCATGGCACCAACCCAATGGTCTAGTACACCAGACAATGATACAATATTGCGTGAAATACATTTGCTACATCAAATCTGATTATCTCAATAACCCCATACTGTTAATACTCAAAGGCTCAAAGATATATCAGATATATATCGTTTTGCTTTTACACAAAACGATATATTTTGTACTGATTTTCAGGGGGTGATCCCACAACAAAGTAACTAGACACTAACAATCCTTTACCTCAATGAGAAAAAAAAATTTCATCGGTATAATCTATTTTCTATCAATTGGTATGCAAATATTGAAATCACTCATCATAAATCGCCTGAAATCACTCCAAAAACATGTAATCACTCGGAAATCCCCTGAAATCACCAGGAATTCAACCAATCCTCTATATAATCTGTCGGCAATAACATATGTAAACAATTTAATAAATAAATCTAGAATATCATCGGGCACGTAAAAGTTTATAAGCCACAGCAACAAGACAATTTTCCAGAAAAGCTTTCAAACCCCTTAGATTTTTAATACATTTTCTAGAGAATTTAATACGCTCTAGGGACCTAGGAAATGAAAAAAGATTGTATGCTTCATAGAATACATGTCAGCAAGTAAAGATTCAAAATGAAGGAAGAGATATTTTTAAATTCATTTACAAGCTTTCATAAATTCTGGGAATCTTGTCAATAGATCTTCCCGCCAGAAGTTAATTAGAACACGAATTTTATTTTCGTCGTAGATATTTCTAGACTCTTTACAAAGAGTTACACAATGTTTCAAGAGATTCAGACGAATAAACTGATTTAACAGTAATTAACCGTTGTTTGTGCTTATGAGTCGCGTTAATGTTGGTTTCGTAATGAAACTGCATTGAAGACGTAATCCTTTATTAATTACCTCATCAAAAATGGGTGAGAAAGGCGTGAATTGTTAATTTGCTACCTTATTGCCTGGAATTGCTCTCATAATACGAAAATAACTGAGAATAAGTTATTATTTGTACAGAACAAAGAATTTACATAAGACTTCTATTTCAATCGAGTTATTCCTCAAAGCCTCTTTACTGAAAATATATATATTTAATAATTTATGTAACCAATGTCTCTCTTCCAGGAATTGAAACAAAATATCTACGTGAAAACGTTTTTAGTAAATAAATTTTAAAAATCATTTGATGATTATGAAGACATCATACACGATATTATTATTAATATCTAAATATTAATAGATTAAAGGTATATGCAATTCTGAGATATGAAAACCATTGCCTAACTTACTATAGTTGTGTTTCAACTCAATTTAGGTCATCCACGGAAAATTAAATTATGTATCTAAGCGCTTGTACAATGGTTAATGAGAAATCCATTGTAATGGGACTACGATTGTTGCGAGAGCAAAACGGATTGGAGTTTTGAAAAATATTCAACAAAATCAAATCGCATTATATATTATAACAACCATGAATGGAAAAAAATAGAAAAAAAAAGAGCACCCATCACTTTCATTCAACCTTCTAGCGGTGAATCGACCAGTTCGATCTAAACATGCAGAGAAGCAGCTGCAAGATTTCCAGATCGATGCAGCTGTCCTAGCGTGGTTCCTGAATCCCAATCCTGATTCTGGTTTCCATTTCTCGGTCCACACGCCATATGGAAGCACCCGTGACTTTAATTGGATTCGTCGGGTTCATCAAACACTTTTCCTAGCAAATAGTTATTCCAGTTTGACATCACACGCGCCCTTGAGTCCACCGAAGAGTTTTCACTAAATTATGAAAGAAAACATTTCTAAAAGAAATATGGCCTTCCATACATTCCCTTTAATTCTTCACTGTCAAAAATTTCTCTTGTGATTTCACAATAAATGTAATAGAAGTTTATTACCAAAACGTAATTACATTTAATAATATATGTTTTGTACACTGAACTACGAGAAAAATTTAAGCTTCTGCTCTCGCAATCTGAGATTGAATTAGTAAGCCTTAATAAATGAATTCAGATTCATAGAATGGAGCGTAAGTGGTTTGCGTTAAATGTTTATTAGAAACGAGCAATATTTACGGGGCTCTAAGTAATTTTAAGAAATTCAAAGCGATTTTACGAAATTTCACGGGTTTAGCGAGATTTCTAAGGTACTCGAAGTTTTATGAGTGAAATGACATTTCTATTGCAATGTGTTGTATACAAGATCACAAATATTTTGAACATCGGTCAATTTGTGTCTAATAATAATCATGTGAACTTTTAATTTAACTTCCAAGGTGAACATAACCCATTTCCTAGATAAATTGATTCGTTCTTCATCAAACCTCCTGCTTATCTGATATTACTCATGAAATATGCAAAAGTACATTTGCAAATGGGAGAATTCATATTTAATCCCGAAGCGTGCATATACGACAGGCAGGGCCTGGACAATAATATCGTTCTTATGCCAAGAAGGGGGGTTTTTTCATTTTTATAATGACATATCATCCGTAGTCGTTAAGCCGTTATACGTGACGATCGAGAACATTGTCCTGGTCAGCCAACCCACTTCCCAGGGGGATGATGAGGGCCGTAGTCGCGTGGCGGCTGTGCGCCAGATTCACCCCATTGTGACGCCCTTTCGTTATGCTAATTTTTATGCAGCGTTTGAATTCGCGGGAACATGTGCGCAGCACAAGCACTGACAGGAAACTTTCAATTGCTTTGTGTCCCTCTTCTAGCACACTATAATTGCCCAAAAGTGCTTACGCGAAAAGTTTTAGCGATTCGATCATAAGGGGAATTTCAAACTACTGATTATGGACTCTACCCTACTAGCAACAATTAGCTTCAATATGAAAACCACGTGAAGTTCAGCTGTAATGATTACTATTATTTTACTACAAAGTGTCTTAAAATTTCTTAAAATTTTATTTGAAAATTTGATAAAAGTCATTTTCTTCTTTCTATTCTTTTTTTTCCCCTGTCACTATTCACGAGGTATTTGCAGTTGAGAATGGACTCGGTTTTTCGCTAGCATTTTTCTAAAATATTTTCAGCTGGGCAGGCAATTTGTGTAAAAATTGAATGCTGGAATTCTGCAACGTTTTTAGGGAAAATAAAAAAGCAGAAGGCAGAAGCATTGACATTTGTGAATTTTGCAAATAAAAGGGTTTTGGAAGTTGGAACTCTTTCAAGTCTTTTCTGCAGTTTGTCATGGTTGCCAGGTGACACCCAGTGATGGTGTCAAGGTGGCAGTTTAGGCACGAGCCAGACACCACTACTATACCACCCGGCAACAACAGGTTTCCGCCGCGCGAGGCTTTCAACCTCTAAAACTACGCATGGGGGCTAAACTCTATGATCATGAGGGGAGGTTATTTCCCCCATACAAGTTTCACAAGTTATATGCTCAGCCAGAGCTATATGGTTTCACGCTAGGCGAGTCTTTCGGCAGTGCGGCAGATGTTTGTTGCTCAGGCCCGTGCCATCTGCTGTGAGGTGTACATACACGCGTGCGCACGAGATATGGGGTCCATAATGACCACACCTCTATACCCAGTGTACCGGAAATTCAGGAGTTTATCACCAAATAACGTGTTAATTCTACATTTTTCGGTTACGAACAAAATTCTTTTATATTCTCTCCCAAACTGAAAATATTCACGTAGAAATTCAATATTCACAAGTTAATTCGTGTACTTCCAACCGTGAGGAATTCCATATGAAATTCATGATGTTGCTTTTTAAATTTACATGATATTTGTAGATTATATGTATAGATGCAAACATTAGCTTACATCACCCGTATTTTACACTAACTAGAATATCATATACGCTTCTCTTTCTATAAACTGAAATATAGGAGAAATGAGTTCATAGAAATTTCAACAAATTTCAAGAGATTCCAAATTATTTAAAAATATTTTTAATTATTTCACAGAATTGAAACGATTTCAAGTGATTTCGAAAGTTTTCATAATATTGCGAAGTTTTTTTTTTAATTTCTGAAGATATAAAGGGGGATATAAATTTCTGTTTTTTATGACAAGATTGGTATTAATGTTAGCACTGTAATGTGTAATTTATATGAGATATGTAGGAGAGAAAGGAAACGAAAAGGGAGAAAAAGATGTGACCTTCATTTAATATCACGATTATGACGGAAGCTAATCGATATCGATAAGCTGCATCTGTTCTATCTCCTCTGTCCCTTGCACAATGTTTACGAGTCTTTGAAGTTATAAGAGGATAATAAAAGAGAGTTGCACATCTTGATAATGATTAGATCGAAATTGTTATCCAACCGTTACTATAGTAAAGTATTATATAATTAATTAATCATCTACAGAGTGATTCATATAATATAGCAATGTAAATACAAGAAATAAATAGGTGTTTGGATTTGAACTATCCATAACATTTCCCTAAATTTTCTCTGACTTTTAGACAAATTTTCCTGTCGAATAAGTATTCAAAATGTAAATAAGTTTTCAATAATGTTATTGTTTCACTTTCGATTATTTTCATCCACGTATAGATGACAATTGAATGCTAAGGAAAAGAAGTTGGTAATATTATCACTTTGAAGAAGTTTTAAAAGAAATATAAAAAATAATTAGGAAAACAGTTCCCCAAGTAACTGTGGCGAGATTTCAATTTTATATCGTGTAGATTGAATTTTTTATTCACAACAAACCACTATGCTAGAGAACCTCTCCATATTTTTCCACTTGTGGCTAAACATTCACCCGTATCGCGAATTCATTTCCCCGAGGGGTGAGAATACTCTTGTCTCTCATTGAAATTTCAGACCACACATTTCGAGGGTTTCAAGTAACCCATTGTGAAATTAAAACTATTCAATTCACTTCTGAAATTATTAAATCAGAAGTAATAATATTAACAAATATTATTTGTTTAAAACTTGATAATATTAAGACCTCAGAGTAAAAGTAAAGTAATGATTAAATTGTTTCTTTAGAATCTCTTCCTCTTTCATCAAATAGCATCAAATACTGCACTTAATGCACTATTAAGATCATCAATATTGTATTTCGTTTAATGAAGACCATGTATCAGTTATCCGATCTCTATTTTACTGGGATTTTTTCCCTACTATCTCATTCCTATATTAATTACGATATTTTTATTTATTTTAATAAAAATTTAGGATTAGATAAACGTGAAAAAAATGTAAGCCGGTAAGGTAGGAAACGGATAAGTATACATACTGCCTTAAGGACATATGTTACTTACCATATGACCTTTATTGTATTGATTTTATTTATAATTTTATATCTCTATCTATCCTTTCTTTAATACGAATTCCCTGATAAATTATATACAAAGTCAAATGGAAATAATCGACTTATTTTACTTGTCTATTTTATAATTTGAGTATTTTTTAAAATAATAAATTAATATCAATTAAGCGCCTCCGGCTATTGTCGCAACTTACGTGAGACACATAAATGGTGCCTCCAGTCGGTAACTTACCAATTCATATGACAATCGAGATTCAAATAAAAAATGATCTTTTTATGATCTTTTTTAAATATTTTTTTTTAATTTTAAAAAGTACCATTCAATTGTAAGGATACTGACAAAAAATGCGTCTTCTAAATATATATAATATTTAAAATTTGTAATAAATTCAAAATGGAATATTAGAAGAATAAATAATGAAAATATTATATGTCCACATCGCTTCCAATTACAAACGACTATTTTCCCTAAAGACGTTATTTATTCATCGACTTCGCATCATATCTGCCATCAGCCCTGAAACTCATTTCACGCGTGCCGACAATTTCAGTCCCTGATTACGAGCCAACGTCAATCGACTTCTATAACTTATATAGTTAAGAACTTCATCTTTCTCAATTATATGGTTGCAGGACAACGACCTAGTCCACAGGAAAAACCAATATCATTAACACATAAAAACATATATTTTTACTAAATGATACATGTATATCTTTTAGTAAACGTATAAACATTTTTAGTTACAAAATAATAAATTACATATAGTTATAATTTAGAAAATAATCTTACATAATATTGGTAGATCCAACATTGATTGAGTAAAATGAAGAAGTAACCAAAGAAAGATTAATTATTAATTAATAATAATAAAGAACGACAGATTCATTCATTCAATTGCAAATAAAAGAAAGCTTATCCTGCCTATTTTTGTTTGACATTAAGTATATTGAATTCTTTGAAAAAGAAAATAAATTGATATGTTTGTGTTTTCTGCTTTGCATCTAATCTCTAATCCCCAAAGCATTATAGGATTATAGCCATTGAATCCGAAATCTATTTTTGTCACTCCCCTCATAAATTAAATTACTTGTTCCACAGTAGGGAGTAATTTTACTAAGTAAGTGTCCTAAAGTGTTTTCCCCTGTTTCGAGTTTTCGACAGGACCTGAGCCGAAAAATGTTGATCCATTTTAGAATTAAAATTAAATTCCGGAATTAAATTGATTAAAAAAGATAGATTTTTTTCTATCCGAAATTTTCGAAAATTTTGTTAAGTATTAACAATTTCAACAAGTTTCAATTAAATTTATAATGAAAGATTGCCTTTTCACATTCAATTTACAGAAAAAACTACTCTAAAGCAGATTCAATTATCTGCTTTGAAATATCTATATATATCTGCAGTTTTCATCAAAGTTTTTCGAGTTGAGATAAGTTTAATCTAAACCTTCCAAAGGAGGAACTTTCATAAAAGGTCGAAAGAGAGTTAAGGAATAAAAGGGGAATGCTCCTTAAATTGGAAATCTCAAAAATTATTGCTCACGTTCTTAATAAAGCAATCTTGAGACTCCGTTCTCTTCCCTAAATGAGTTCGGAAAAGAGGCAAAATATTTGATATACGATCTTTATGATAAATAATAATTCCAGAAATCCCAACCCTCTGAAAATACAAGCCGAATATCTCTCGATCTATTATGAACCATCTGACTCAGCCATCCAAATACAGAGATAAGTTTTCAGAAGGGGAGAAAAACCACCCTTTGTAAATCGAGAGATTATCTTCAATATAGAAAGAGATTTTAATGAGAATTTTTTATTTTATTGTATTTTATTTCAAGGCAAGTTGATTACATACAATTTTGAACAATTTTTAGGAATTTTAAGGGTTTTAACGAGATTTTATGGGATTTTCAGAAATCTTAAGGAATTTCAAGAAAACAAACAAATGAAATTGATTGTTATATGTAATTAACAATTTAATGTCATATAACTTTATTTTGTTTAATTTTACACAAAAGACTACGCATTTATTTTCAGTTTTCAGTTTTTCACCCATAGGCAACTTTATGATTGAATCAACAAAAAGTTTTTATTCAAATTAAAATTTTGAATGACTAATATTTATAAATAATTAAAAATCATACAATAAATTCGATATTATTCAAATTCGCATTTATAGAAAACAGAAAAAAATTAATTTGAAAATAAAAGCGACGTACTGCGGTTACGAGATCAACACGAGCGCGTTCTCTGGAATATCAAACGTCGGTAAATTCTTTTGGGGGTAACTACATTTCCCATTTAGAGTGGTTTACCAGCCTGAAATCCTGAATGCTAGTTTGTATAGTTTATAACACACAGTAGGTTAATTAGAATTTGATTTTTGAATTCAATTTATTTTATTGTTATTATTTAAAATAGTTTGAAAGTAAAGGCAGCTTAAAAGCTGATAAATACACCTGATCTATAGTATAACGGCACCCATCCGAGTATAAACAAGCCAAGCGCGGCTTAACTTCAATAATCGAATGATGAGAAGCCCTGCTATTAAAATTCCTTAAAACCCCAATAGCTTTCGTAAAATCTCACAAAATGTCGTGAAATCCCAATAAATTTCATAGAATCCCTTGAAGTCAAAAGTTTGAAGTTGTGAAAGTCCTTGAAGTTTTAAAGTATTTAAAATTACCAACATCTTTGTATATTTACAACTTTAAACGTGTTGTAAAATTGTAATTTTTACACTGATGATGAGATAATACATAATTATAATAATTTAGTTTCATTTTTTAAAAATTTATCTTATTCGATACCTCGTTTTTTTAAGTTCTAAGTATTCTTCATATAGTTCTTCATGCAATAGAAATATTATTATCAATAAGATTTAATTTCAATTGAGCATTTATTTATGCTAATAAATATATTCAATTTTCTTGGGTCAAAGTGAATTCCATTTTTTTCTATGTTGCATAGTAGTCGAGGAAATATGTAAATATAAGCTTCCACATCAGTCCAAAAATTCTAACTATTTCTTAGGCCCTGAATGACTTTATAAGAAATTCTAAAAAAACATAAATTCTTCTCTAAAGCAGGCTGATAGTGCATGAGATAAATTAAGGATGTAATGATCGTTGCAGGCGCATAGATCATGATGATGACGACCTGTAACAAGTACAGTGTACACTTTAAAATGATCATACATACACGGGTTCAGGACACACATGTATGTATATGCGAAACAGGAGTGATTCGAGCAAGCGAGTGACTGAGTGAGTTGGAGGTCGGTGGAGTATATTGGCCATTTCCGCAGGAAGCTCTAGGTAACCTGCAGTCGCTATTGAGGTTGGGATTGGACGCGCCGTGCCGTGATCACTATCGTTTCATAACTGCTTGATTTAAATTTGCCAACACAAAAATATCTAGATTATTCAGCACACCTGAAATCGACATAATCATTCTGCACTGAAATCTGCATTATTAAAATCTGCACTAGAAAGAACATCCCAGAGCCAAAGAAATACATTTCTTTGATGTCATTTCACTGTAGCAGGAAATTTTAATGAAAGTATACATATATGTATATAAATTATTTATAAATATTGAATCAACATTTTTAAGAAATGACTTTAGTTGCTGCAATGAGAAACATTATCTCTAATCTTAAAAAAATGCGCTTCATGTGTCGCTCATGTGTATTGATAATATCTTTTGTAAGAGTTTAGATTTTCTGAATGGACTTTTCCGGGTCAGCGAGAAGAATCAAAGTTGCGATGAAGGTTCTCAGATACATATTTATCGATTGTGAACTGTTTTGAGAGTAACTTCCACTTCGAGAAGTGTTTATGAATGTACATAGGACAGATTAAGATCAGAGAATATACTTTAGCACAAAGAATACGCTTTTCTGGTTATGCACAGTATACTTTTTCTCACGTACTTGAAGGTGTATAAAATGAATTTATGTTATCAAGTTCTAATAAAGAGATTTTAAATGTTGTCAATATTATACAATTAATGCTGTTTATACATTATATATATTAACTGACATATCAACTGATATGGGGAGTTAAAATTAAAGAAATAACTGATAAAGAACCATATTCTTTATATCACTTGATAGAGTAAAGAATAATTAAAGAGATAATAATGAAGTAAATGAATGAAATATAATAATGAATTGAAATAAAATCTAAATGTTCCGAGTTAGCACTTTTTTTCTCAGGCAGCACAAAGTGCCCTCAAAACATGGAAAATAAAGAATTTCAAAGAAATTAAGAATTTTTAAGAGATTTCGCAAGATTTCAAAAATGTCAAGACGTAAAAAATGTTTTTCAATTCTTTCAAATCTATTAACTGTCTCTTGTTTAAAAATTCCACGAAATCTTTTAAATTTCTTCAAACGAAAAAACCTATTTTATATCAACTTATTCTATAATAACTCGTTGCAATTTAGAAAAAATGGAAATTCAAGGTTTCTTCATGCAGTTAACAGAAGCAGTTTTTATGATAAGATTCTTTTTGAGGCAAAAATAAAATGATTGCAGATTAAGATAATTTAAGATAATAGTTTTAAAAATAATCCTAAGAAAGGCGCACGTCAACGCACGCATGACCTTCTAGTTCTATTCATTTTCATGCAGATTTTTCTAACAATGTGTGAAACATGTTTATCTATATATTCAATGGAATACCAAGACGTCTAAGAGACTTCATAGGGCGGCACGTGCGTATGAATGAATGAAAGTTTACGAGGATAGTAAGATCGGGTCAATCTGCCAATTGACCACTGGTCAGTCGGGACCCATGAGCGATGAAGGTTCAAATCGTTTAGGTCTACATTTCATACGAGGACAGGGGTACCTACTGCTTACTTTCAAGAGGGCTAGTCATGGGGAGTGAAAGAGATAAGGGTACCAGTAGTGGGAGTATGTTGACTCTACTGGCCATACGAAGTCAGTTGCTCTTATGCTAGCCAGGCACCAACAACCATATCGTCTTCCTTTCCTACATGTAAACCCTTACATCGTAACACCATCAAAATTCCTCCCCAATTTTAAGCATAAACTAAGATTATAAGATTAAATTAAATTATAAAGAAAAACCACACGGAAATAATCACAAATTAAAAAGTTATGTACGTTTCTCAAATTCAAAAAAGGAGTAACAATCAACAAGTTCATATGATATGCAGAAACTTGAACTGATGGAAGTGACATCGAAAAGTGAAGTGGACATGAGTTTCTTTTGAATAACAAAAGAAAGTGAGTTTTCTTCTGTTTTTTTTTTGTGCTAGAAGAAGAACAATGTTCATGTTGGCAAAGAAATGAGAATTTGAAAATTTTTTATGGGACAAAGGGGTTAGGGGGTGTGTTTAGGAGTAGATATTATGTTAGGAAATCAAAAATGTGTCTTTTTGATGGTGCTGGTGTTGGTGGGAAGTGCTATTGCACTTCTACCAGAAGATTTATATACCAGGACTTCCCCAAGAAGTCTTCAGGAAGAATGTTCTTCCCGGTGTCCAGACCTCGATTTGAATCAGGTGGGATATATTTTTTTAAATTATTGTTTCAAGTTTTTAATACTTGGATCGAAAACCTGTTCAAACTTCCGCCGACATGGCATTAATTATTAGATTGATGTACAGAATGTATCTTCGTGTAGGCGGAGTTGAAACAAACATCATTAATTTACCAATGCAGAAAACGTTTTAATTACATGATCTTCGAGTCTCATATAGAGAATTAATTAGTTTATATTCACAAAGGTAGTTTCTTTTCATATTGCTAACCAGGTTTAAATGATCGATTTCATGATGATTTATGTCATCATCGTGGAAAAAAGTCATGTTGACAAAACAAATTGAATCTTTTTTGATAAAACTTGATCTTCCCTATAATAAAGGTCATTAATATGAGAAGGTGAATCACTTTTAATAATAACTCGTTGCTATAACTAATATCAGAAACAACTGAAACAATTTGCAATTGTTAAGCATGTTTTAATGATTAAAAACTCATTGTTTCGTTTAAAGAAAGCTTTGGAACATCTTGGATGTAAGAAAGCTTCCCTCAATTTGATTGGAACTATTCTGAGAAGAATGTTATTGTATCCATAATGTAATCAATTTCTGCATCGTTTGATAGAATCACGTGCATGTGTTCTTTGCCAAGTCATAACTCAACATGAGGGTTACTGACATTAGTGATTAATCCACCATCGATAAGTTTAAAGGAATTTCAGTAATCACTCAGAATTTTTAATTAACCATGAAGTTCACGTACTCAGAAGAATTATAAAGTACACATGTCATTCCGAAGGGGAAAACAAACAGAAAATGCTGCAAGCCCGATAGCCTTTGGGCAATGATTGAGACACATTTGCGTTTGTTATTTCAATTTATAAAAATTTATCTCTGTACATTGTTCCTGCACATAAGATTTTCTATAATTATAAAATTTCAGAAATATTTTTACTTGATTTCCTTTTAACTTACTGTACATTTTAAGGCTTGCGATAAATATTTGATATATTTTTGTAATACTTTTGTAACAAATGTCATATGTCTCGAATATATATCATTTGGGACAGATCAATGATCTAATAAGCGAAACCAGTCCAATGCAATTATGTATCTATATGATTCATGTTGCATTTTCATGAAATACATTATGCATACATTATACATATACATATACATACATTATAATTATTGATATTGAATCTACATGTGAATGTTATTATATTAAAGTTACTAGACGAGAAGTAAAGTAAATTTCATTTTTCTGTTATATTCAGCGTGTTTACCGCGGCTCTCGTATTTTGGCGAAATACTAATTTAATAAGCAGGATTGCCTTATCTCTAAACTCGATAAAGTATCTATTAAGATTGATTATACGAAAATGAATTATCACATACTTAACTTCTTTACATAACAGAAAGCGATATTTAAATATTTCTAACAAATACATTTTTTAATGCATAAATAAATATTTAGATTTTTTTGATTATTTTTTACGTTATTTTTGTCACGTTGAAACTTTAAGGAATTTCGAAAATTGTCGTCAAAGTCTAAGGAATTTCAAAATGTTTCTATAGATTTTAAAAGATTTTTACGAATTTGAGGGAATTTTAAGAGATCTTTATGATTTTTAAAAGCTTCTGTAGCATTTTAAAGGATTTCAAAATATTTCATAGAGAGTCAAAAGATTTAGACTGATGTTATGCAAAATTTTTGGAAAATATCAATAGCATTATTGAAAGCTTTGCCTGTTAAATGCTTTTCTGTCAGGTAAATTTGTCCAAAAATCAGGGAAAAGTAAGGGAAATTGAAGAATTGAATCTTAAGTTGAATTGAGAAACCTATAGGAGAATAGATTGGAATACGATGATGAATCATAGAGAATGGCTTCTCATGAGAATTTTGAATATACTTGGATTAAAAATTAAAAATAATACTCGGAGAGAAGTGAGTATGAAAAATGGCCGAACGTGAAGGACGTATCAATTTAAGCCCACTCTCCGTCCCGACTGTACCATTCATTAATTAACTTAACAACACGAGAGAGCATCATCGCTGCCCGTAAGCGCAGTCTCGGCAACAAAAGACGAAAGACAAGTACCTACGTTTCTTGATTTCCACCAAGAATGAACGCATGTCTATACTGCACGTGTGAACTCCAACTTTATGACGTTTGACACTTCCTAGGGTGAAGCAACTTGTCTCTGGTATGCCAAGTCTAATTTAAAGCTATCAAATAGCTTCAAATGGTACTCATTTAACGATTATGTCCTCAAAAGTTCAAAGAACCGTATATTCTTCTCTGTCACTTTTTCAAAAATATATGCTTACACGGAAAAAATATGTCCTGTAAAAAATGTAGAATTAGTCCAGGAGTTTTGGACGGGTACCAAAATATTGGAGATCTTGAATGACTTTTAATAAAAGGTTTCAAACTTTTCAATACTAAATGCAAATGAGTCTTGGAAATTCTCTATAATAGTCTAGGAAAAATAGTTTTGTATTTACTGAAGAGCTGGGATTACAGAAAGTCCTGGACAGTCTGGGAAAATGTTGCGCGTCGATGTGCGCAGTCGACCATCAGCTGGCAGAGTGAAATATAAAGTTAATAAGTGTACTTATATAAAACTCACGAAATCTTAAACATTTAAATATTAAAAATAATAAAATGATACAGTTATAATATAATATTTAAATAAAACATGTTAAAACAAATTAAATATCACTTGGGTCACTGTGACGTTTCTCACAAGCGGTGAAGATTTGGCTAGTTAGTATATAAGGACCATTTCGACCGGTATACTCAGCGTGCGATATTCTGCGTTAGAGAATTGCGTTGTATGTAGTAGTGTTAGGTTAGGTATAGTATTAGGTTTGTGTGTATTAATTAAGTGACGAAAACGTTTCTCGTGTGTGTGATATGAACTTGGACACAAAAGACTACTAAGTCTGAAGTTAGCTTTGCTTTTTTTATTTTGTTTAAGAACCCTTCATATTTTCCTAGACTGTCCAGGACTTTATGTAGTTCTTTCTTGCACTTAGTATTGAAATATCTTGTAAATTTCATAAAAGGAGGTTTACAATTTTTACAACATTTTGGTACCCGTCCAAGATTCCCAGACTGAGTTCTACACTTTTTACAGGACATATTTTTTCCGTGTAGAAAAAGGTTAAAAAAAGCCAATGAAAATGTACTTTCTTCATAAAAAATGTCAGGGTTGCTACAGAGGTCTAGTTTCAAAATTCCATGACTTTTCTAGAACTTCTAGAATGTAATATTGCACTAATTTTAAAGTACTTTTAATAGAAAATACCTTCATTTCCACAATAAAATTTATGAAATGATAAGTAGGAAACGAGACATAAGAAATATCGCGCAAATATATCACTAAATTAATTAATTCTTGCATTGAATCGTGGACTTTGATCTCCAAAACTATTATCTCTATATATTCTATAAACGTTATTAATTTAAAAGAAGTAACTGATAAAAAAGTAATTGATAAAAACATCGAAATATTACTTGAGATGATCTTAACTACTAAAGAAGTTTTCTGAGTATCGAGTTAAACTGATAATTTGAGACCCAATCCCATCATTGCATTGCCATTTATAAGACTCTGATTACATGTTTTTCACCTCTTTTGCAGAGCTTGCCTTCACTGCGGGAATTAATCTCAATTAAAGAAAAAAAACTATAATGAAATTACGTAACTTTGAAGACAAATAAGGGATTTAAGTATCGACTTTCGACCTTCTGCTTGAATTAAAATAGAAAATTTTGTTTATACGTGCATATTAGTGCAAATTTCTGAGAGTAGAAAATTAGTTTTACGTAACTATGACCTTAGAAACTGCCCTCAAGTTGCATAAAGGTAGTTAACCAATTTCGCAAGAGGACGCTAGTAACAAATTTCTTTCTGTTTTTGTTTATATGTATTTCGCTTTCGATAAGGTTTGCAGGCTTCAGTTTTTACATGAACCTCGGTCACTGAAATAAGATAAGACCATTACTAGTTCACGTACATGTAACAAATTCGATTAAATGTTTTTTGCGCGAATCTTTAACACATTAACGTTGACGCGACGATAATTTATGAAGGCGAAGATAGAATTTCGTGGATAAGATGCAGAAATCGGTTGTATTTAATAGAAAAAACAAGTATGTAATAAAACTCTTATCATATCTTGAGGTGATGCTATAGTATGACCCAGGATTGCATAATAGAAAAATAAGGGAAACTTATCATCTTGGCGCCGACTTGAGTATCAATTCAGCAGAAGAATGTCCTGGGAATTTGAAAATTGTCGAAAACATGAGGTATCCGCACTTCGTGTTCACGATTCCACGGGCAACTTTATATGTGTGAAACTTTAAACATACACAATAAATTTCCTGCTGACCACATCCTCTCAACAACGTCATTACTTTGCTAAGGATTCTTCTCGATGGGAATTTCGGATTTCTACAGGCATTGCATCTTATGCTCGTTTTAATTAAATCAACAATAAAATATCCAATATTTGGGGATTTCATGAATAAGAAGTCTTTAAAAAAATTTCGGAGTGCAATTTTTAAAGTTTGAACCTCTAATTCCTGGAATAAAATAATTTAACAACCCTAGATGAATTATGATTTTTATGCCCGCAGATAAATTAAAATATATTGCATCAAAAGGACCGTTTGAAGAGTTGGAATATTTCAGACTAACTCTTGATTTGTTTAACCAGAAACTGACCGTCGACCCTCATACTGTGCTAATAATTTTGACTCGACAGCCTGGACTTTAAAAATGATATCGAGGGTCGAGATATTTACCTTTACGACTGATTCATCATAGATTTTCATTTTTTACATCCAAGACAAAAGTTTAAAAAAGGAAATTGAATTCCGAAACTTTTGAACTTCAGAAAATCGAGTATAAAGGAAGTAGGATATTTTCGCAGTGACGCATTTTTTAAAACTTGTTAAACAATAATAAATGGCGTGCATATTTGCAGAATCTAGCACACAAAGTACTTAACGATTATATAAGCATGAGTATGTATAAACATACAAGTTTTTAGACGTCACATGATAAATGTGAAAATAATATAGCATTTTCTTACATCATTGTGATGCCAATTTTCATTTAATTTTCTTTTTTTATTGTAAATATAGTCCTGGGAAGAAAGTAATTCGGGAATATGAATGACGTCAAGCCAATTAGAATACAAGGATGAATTCGTTCATAGAAACTCATGCATACACTAACACTTTTTCATTGGAACATTACTGCGGTCTTTGCTCTACTGCAACGAATGGCAGCTGATGTCGCTCTTTTTAATTTGCCTTATAACTCGAGTTTAATTAGTCCGAGACTTTGCGAGAAGAAGCATCTGCGTGTGTTTGATTTTCGCACACGGAGAAATAAATTCGCTAAAATAGGGGTGATTCATTCGTAAGAACCAATAAAATTTAGGACACTTTTTTTTTACTTCTGTTATGCAAACTGTTATAAGAACATAAGGCATATTTAACTAAAGTAATTGCCGGAAAACATTATGGATAATTTACTTCGATAGATATAAAAAAAACCTGCAGTTATGTAAGCGGATTCAAAATAATTTGAAGGGTTGCTATGGCTTTCGTCGGTCTTCTTCGACCTTGAATAAAAATCTGGTGTCCCGTTCCATTAAAATTTAGTGGCATCAAATATCAGATCGATATTAAGGGATTCTGAGTAAAGGAGTGAATTTAAAATATAATCTTGAAATTTCCGAACAGGATTTTTCAAACAGGATTTTTCAAACAGAACTTTTGAAACAGGAATTTAAAAAAAAATGTTTAAAGAGAAATTAACGTTTATATTTAAATTATCAGACGTCTGTGTTCCAATTGACTGCACATCGTCCGGTGTATTATTCAACGCTCTGCCGTGTGACCCAACTGGCAGAAACCACATACGAAAAACATGATACCTTTAAAGTTGAAATCCTATCGTTTTATAGGACACCAATATATTCAAACCTATCGGATAACTTCGTAATATCTCAATTCATTTTGTATTGTAATAATTTTCGTTATAGAATGTGTCACAGAAAATATTTTTCTTTTATATAATTTGTTAAATATTTCAGGCTTCAGTGTTAATTATGAAGGAAGAAGCAACAGTTGGCAGATGCTTTCGAGCGTTACAAAGAAGCTAGGGCCAAGCTGAAGGGCAGACATCGGGTTTAAGTGATTAAGCGATTAAGCCAAATTACAAAATCCAGATTATAAAAGGGTGTTATATTTTTATGGCACTTAACGGATCCAGAGATTCAATTTATTTAAAGACAATAACAAATTTTCTTTAGTAAGAGATTATAATAAAATATCTTAATAAAAAGATTAATCTCACAGAATCAAGGAGAGATAATTGGACAATTACCACTTTACAAAGAAGTTCACTCTTCAGTGTAATTTCCTCATGTTGATTAATCGGGTGCAAAGTTAAATGGACTTTGCATTCCGTGCCAAGAGATGTTATTAAAAAAAAATCGTCATTTATAAACTTGATATCCATATAGAATGATAGAAGCGAAAACAGGGAACTGTCTCTTGCCATTTGATCTAACTTTTCTTTTCTAGAATCATTTTTAGGGGATTTGATTTCCTCCATTGGCGCTCGAATTTTAAAATAACGTCCTCTTTAATCCTTAGCATTTATGTATTTCATTTAAATTGAACTCAAATTTAATTCACCCCACTTCCGAATTGTCTCGATGGTATAATAAAAGAATGTAAAAATAAAATATGATATGATATCTCACACGATAAGTTCCTGCTCAGGAGAGGAAGAAAAAAATTGCGAGTCTACCTCGTGAGAAGGCTTCGGAGAGAACGGGAGCAGAAAATAAATTGAATCGCTTGGTGACTTTAAAAGACAGCAAATTGTTTCGTCCGGTTCAATTGGAACCCTCAATGCTTAACAAATTACGCCAAATCCAAGGTGTTGCACAAAACTATAAAGCATTTAACCTAATGCTGTTTCTAACGCACCTTTCAACAGTTCTACGCTTATTTTTATGCTCTTTCAAAAACGTTACGAATTTCCGGGACACAGGTGTATTTCCTCTAGGGAATAATTATTGTGAAAAAGAGCCAACTTTGCTAATGTAAGGGGTGTTTAACGAAGCGTGAAAGTCTCGCTTTCGCAGGAATTTCAAACATTTTTATACTGGTTAGAATATCGAGTTCCTGCTATACATTTGCAATGCTAAATACCTTCACAATGTGTGAATGAGAACTGAGAAAAACAATTTTCTCATTAAGGAAACGAAAGTTTGTTATAAAAAAAATATTTCTTTTTCTTTCAGAACCGAACAGATGACATTAGTTCTGAAGTGGGCTGTGGCGTACGATGTAAGATAGATCAGGTAAGGAAGAAGTAATTGTAAAACTACTAATAAGAATATAAAAATACATGACAATAATAAAAAATATCTTAAAATCCCAGACTACGCAACGAGGGTAAGTAGTAAATAAATCTGGGGGTGTCTATTAGTAAATAAATAAATTTAGGACGTATTTTGAAAATGTAAAGGGGTAAAGATTTGAGTAGCGATAGTTAAACGCAAATCCACTTCGTAGACGAAATAAAGGGATAGACCGGACCCTTCCATACGGACTTCCGGTCTGATAGGGCCCCCTGTATTATATAGAATAGAACGTAACGTGGACGTTACGCGGAGACAGTAAACGACAAATAAAAACAAACTTGTGCCTCATGGACACAATGAATGAATGAAAGAATGACCGGTGTGTAGGGCTTCGTGCTTTAAATTGGATTGCGTACAAGTGCGGCCTTTGACGGATGTCGCCAAATTGACGTGTGACTCCGGATCCTCCCGCTTATCGCGGAAGTTGAGACAAAAGTTGAAAAATTGGAAAGCTCGCGTGACACTTTGCTCTCTTTCATGAGTAAACAACTTCGGCGAAAGAGGATGAATTAATCTACCATCGCATCTCCAATTATCATTTCTTGCATCCTTCAAAGTGAAGAAATTGCCTTTTTCAATTTTCGTCAAATTCATTTGTAGATTAATCCCCCAAGAAATATGGAGAAAGAATAGGGTAAAAAATAATTGATTTTTCAACCAAATAGAAGGAGAATTTTTTTTAAAATAGGGGAGAAAAGAGGAATTCTTAAAGTGAAGCCTGTAATATATCCATTTTGTAAAAAGGAAAAGAAAATTTTACTCTATTGCCTGAAAGATCAAATCTTGAAAATAGGGGACATTTGGGATGACAGCTGAGATAATATAGAGGTCAATAAAGGTCAAAGGGATCAGTATGTGAGATCTGTAGTCATTTTAATTTGTAATTTATAGAATTTTGATAAAAGAAAGATTATGTCGAAATAGTGGTTCCAATATAAAGCCTACAAGTCCCACCAGGGACCGGAAAGGTAATCAGGAACGCGTATCTCCACATTGGAAAGTAAACCCCCTAATTATCGCGACGGAAAGTACACAAAGCAGACTTCCGATATTTAAGTAATTATTTTCGTGTTTCTAAATTATTGTACATTCCGGAAGAAAAAATGTCTGCAACAAGTGGAGACCCTCCAGGAACGGATGCGAAACCCATATTTTTTTCTACTGTTTACGTACTCAAGTGGAAGTCAAGTGCTTCCAGAAAATATCCAATGATTACGTTTTTACTACATCTATTATTTTTTTTACATTATTTATTATTAAATTATTTACTCTTATAATACTTATTCATCTCTCAATAAATATTTCTTTATTATTAAAAACTTTTTTAATTTCCGAAGAAATTAAATTTATATTTTCAATTTCAAGAATTAAAAAAAAAAATTATCAAAAATTCTGGGAACCAGCAGCTTGGCGAAGTAAATAATAACCTTAATTTGTACTTTCATCTTGAAACATATATCTTGTCACTATGAGCACTTTAGATGACAAATGACTCTCTTGTGGGTTTTGGGAAGCAAACTGACCGCCGAAAATAATAGGGGCTGCAGGAAGTTGGACCGCTGCATATAAATGCATTATGTCAAATTTTAGAAGTAATTAAATAAGAAATAAATGTTTTTATTCTCTAATTAAAACTAATTCTATCAATTTCTATTTTAATAGAATAGGGTGACCATAAATATTTGAATGATTGATCATTAATTAAGTAAATTGATTTACGTTTTAAATTAAAAATTTATATAAACACCACTCGAAATAAAGACCACCCACTAAATAACAAACTTCCAAGTATAAACTCTGAAGAGCTTCCAGGTGAAACAGATGTTTTTTTAAATTTAAAGGAGCCCTTCTTTCACTTACAAAGTGAAGACAGAACTTTCTCGAGTTAGTAAACAATTCCTAAATTGGAATATTATAATTGAAGATAATTAAAAGAATCTGTAATGATTTCAGAGTGCCTTATAGCGATTCTCTATTCTCTATTCCTTAAATTCATCTGATCGAAGAAGACGAGTGCCTTAAGATTCTGACCATCAAGATAAATAAAAATAAAAAGGAAGTAGTCCCTTGCCTTGAGCTGCGGGTCTCTTAAATTCGTCGTTTCCTGAAGAGTGGTAGTAGCCCTAAACAAAGTTAATGGGGTTTGCGTAAACACAGAGCGAATGGCTGGACCATGGTAGGATGAAGATCTACGATCTACGGGGAATTGAGTAGAGGCTGCGAGGGCCTGGTTGGGACATATTAAATGTTGAGGATTTAATGAGGAAGTGAGAAATTAGCGGACGCTACACTGAGCCACCGGCTTTAGCCTTTTTTACCGTCCGGTGGCTCCCTCAACCCTTATTAAAAATTAAAATCCTACACTCTCCAAACAAATTAAATCCTCGATTCTGATTAGTCCAAAGAAGCGAGAGCCTCAAAAAAATCAAGCAGAGCTGGCTCAACCTGAATCCAATAATGAAAGTGTTCGATCCCAGTTCTAATTTCGAAATTCGATTTCCTAATTTTAATCAACAACGAGCTCGAACGCGCGCTTCCGCGCGCGGGTTGACTTTATTTTTAATTTAAGCGATTTTGTACAATATAAAGATTTTAAATTTCCCGTGTCGCCTGCGATTATCGATATACGACGCGTCACGAACTGTATTGACCAATAAGGAATCGGGTCCACGCATTTCAGCGTTACAGTATTTCGATATTCGATGCGTATGTACTTTTAATAATAGGAATATTATAATTAGATATTTTTTCGCTTTGCATGCATATTTCTATTTAAAATTTGAATCGTGCTACAGAGCGAGAAAATATCTAGTTGTAATATTTGTTAAGTAAAATGAAGAAATCGAATTGCTCTGTACATTATTGTACATTATGTGATCCTATACATACAATAATGATGGCTGGTTTTATTGCGTTAAGCTCCCTGTATGATCCCATTATTTGCTTATTATTTTAGTTCACCGATGAAGGTCTCATATTTATGTGCGTGCGGCGCCTCCTGAATCGTCCCGTGCCAAGTCTCTAGCGTCGATGGGATTGAGTGGTAAATTACACCACTATATCCGATCATTTTGCAAGTCACTACTTTATATAGACTGAATTTTATCATAGTTGCAGAATGTCAAAATCAAAACGTACCCAATGAAATAATTGTTGCGGTATCATTTCAAAAATGCTCACCTTGAGAGAATATGCAACGGCGTTTAGCTTCCTGCTGGAAAAAAATTAAAATCGTTAAATAAAAATGTCTATAACTCACAGTCAATTTTTTGACTGTTTTTTTTTTCAACTAAAATATTTACCAGTTTCTCGTATCAAAATTGCATGACGTTCCCTGAACCTGAAACTCTTGATAATCTCATAAATCGCACTTAGCACTAAACACTTTGCACTTTTCAGTAAATATTTTGCACTTTTCACTTCACACAATGTACAGCAACAATGCCTACTTTCAGGTTATGATATAGAAAAAGGGCCGATCGATATAGATCCAAATAAAGGCTACCGTGTGAATAATTAACCCAATGGCGACATCGTTACGACATCTTGATCGAAAATAGTTAACAATTTACTTTACGATTCGTATTCTAAATATGTGCCCTTTTTTTAACACTTGTTTCTCACTTTTACTTTTGCACAACCGATCCGACTGAGTGTCAAAACAAAACTGATCGACATAAATGAAAAGGAAATGCTATATAAATTTTGAGAAAACCACCGAGGTCAAGAAAGTTGTTGATATGGAAAAAGGATTGAATGTTAGACCAAAATAAAAGCGACTATGCGAACAATTAAGAGAAAATTTCCAAGAACTTCAAATTGTCCGAAAAATAGTAAAAAAAAAAGAACTTTACGGTTCGTATTTAAAGTAGATGCTTATTTTCTAACCCTTTTTTCTCACTTTTACTTTTGCACAACCGGTTCGACTCTAACCAACTCTAACAGTCAAAACAATACTGATCGCCAAACGAGCAAATGCTGTAAATTTCGAGAAAAACGTCTTTATCTTGCCCGAAAAATAGTTAACAATTTACTTTACGATTCGTATTCTAAATATGTGCCTCTTTTCTAACACTTATTTCTCACTTTTACTTTTGCACATCCGATCCGACTGAGAGTCAAAGCAAAACTGATCGACAATAGAGAAAATGCTATAAATTTTGAGAAAACCACCGAGGTCAAGAAAGTTGTTGATATGGCTAGATCAAAATAAAAGCGACCATGAGAACAATTAAGAGCAAATTTCCAAGAACTACAAATTGCCCGAAAAATAGTCAACTTTACGATCTGTATTTATAATAGGTATATATGGTAAGTCTATTCACCCACAAATTGTAAACAAACTCTAAACACTATAACCTATTCTAAACTCAAAATTAAATTTCTCATCTTATTTGAAAATTAAATATCGTTTCGTTCTAAGAGGTTTCAAGGAATGAGTCAAGGGATTAAAAAAAAATCAAGAGCTTTCATGGGATTTCAAAAATTTTTTATATTTTGTGAAATTACAACGATTTTCAAAGTATTTCAAAACAATTTTAGAAGATTTGCAAAAATTGTTAGGAATTTAATATGATGTTCAAGAATAGTAAAAAGCGAATCGCGCATGTATTGTTGCTATGAAATTATAAATTACTAAACGTAAAATAATAAAAATAAATCTGTCCTCTCATTTGTTTCATATAAAAAAGTAAAAGATTGAAACTTTTGTTTAGTCTGAGTAGTCTCTAAACAAAATGAAATTTAAAAATGCAAATTAATCAGAAACGAAGAACATAAATTAGACAAAAGAGGATATTGAAAGTTAAGCTCAAAATACCATTCTCCATTTTACTCAACGAAAATTATAGATAAATATTTTTTCACTCTGTAGCGCTAATCTTTTTTCAAATATAAGACTGCATACAGAGCGAAAACATATTTAATTTCGATACTTTTTGCATAAAACGAAGAATTCAAAATCTAACTTCAAAATTCAATATTTTCGTTTCACTTCAAAAATACTTGAATCAGATATTTTTTCGCTTTGTGCGCATAATTCTAGTTAAAAATTGATTAATTCTACATAGGGAAAAAATTGCAAATTTAATATTTGTTGAGTAAAATGAAGAAATCGAATTTTTAGATTAGAACTTGGCTCCAACGCCCTTAATTAATAATCTACTTTTCGATTAAATTTTAGCGATATAAGACGCAATAGCGAAGCAATTTTTTACTTCTTTTATCGTTTTATCCAGTTCATTGTCGCTCAAAACATCCACTTCCTTTTGTTAATTCTCAGTTCGCAAATCTATGCAGCAAGCGGGACAGTCTTATATCAATGTGGGCGTCACAATTGTTAAAGGCACGTGCCAACTTGGTGCCATATGCTCGAGGAACATACGTCTTGAAAAATGACAATTTCGTTCCATTCGTTGCCACTAACTCGACTGAATTATCTCACGAGACAAGACCAGTTCTGAGGTCTCGCTTTTCATGAAACTAAACAAAATCTAAATTACAAAGATTCTGAAATCTTTTTTTCTTTTACAGTGTACAAAGGGATGTGCTGCTTGGCAAAAAGCCCTCGAAACAAGTTGTCAAGCAGTTTGTGTAAGTATAATTTAAACAAAATTGAAACATTGCTTTTTCTCTCTAATCTTAACTTTATCTAAATATGTACACAATTGACATTATTATATTAAATAGAATGGAACACAAGAATTGCTGCCACCCAAAGAACTCTACTGTGTTCTAGGATGTCATGACGCCTTGAATCGATACTTTCATCAATTAAAAGGTTTGTAAATATATAAGAAATTCACAAATGTTTCCTATCCTATCATAAAAAAGGCTGTAGTTATATCAAAAAAGCTTCTTAAAAATTAAATAAAATTCTTTTAAATATATCACTGGAAATGCCTTGTAATTTTTTGAAGTCTCTTGAGATTTTAAAAAATCTTTTTGAACTCATTTTATATCCTTAAAATTGTATACTAAAAAATTCAGACTTTTAAAAATCAGCAAACTCTTTAGCGAATTGATCGGTCTTCCCAATTACAAATGGCTCCTCATCATATTTTTCGAAATTACTAGCATCACCAGGATCTTCTGCGCCATTTGGCTTAAAGGATGGTTCCAATTCCTGATTGTAAATTTGAATCCAGTCGATTGTTCGAAAGAAAGAATGCCTTTTTATATCCATTGAACCATCCTTCAAATTCCCAAATCGTCTGGTTAAATCAATTTGCAAAATATTCCTCAAAATATCCTTCAAATCATCTCCGAAGTGGCTCGCAAACTTGAACTTCCCTGATATAATTTTCTCATATATCTTCATTGGTTGCTGAGCGTAGAAAGGAGGATAACCAGCACTCATCTCGAAAATTAGGATACCAAAACTCCACCAGTCGACTGATTTTCCATATCCTTTAGACAAAATAATTTCTGGCGCCAGATACTCAGGAGTGCCACACAAAGTCCAGGTTCTCCCATCGATCATTTTACAAAATCCAAAATCAGTCATCTTCAAATATCCGTTTGTCTCGATTAAAATATTTTCTGGCTTCAAATCTCTATAGACCAAATTGCAATGATGTAAATATTCTAAAGCCAGGGTCACTTGTGCTGCATAAAATCTTACCAACGGTTCATCGAATTTTCCTATTCTCCGTAAGTGTGAGAACATTTCACCGCCACTGATAAATGGAAGAATCATGTAGAGATAGGTGTTGTCTTTAAAAGAGTATTCCATGAAAACTAGAAAGGGAAACTTGATACACTCTAAAATTTTTTTCTCATTGAGAGTGTGCTCCACTTGCTTCATTTTAACGACCTTCGCCTTGTCCAGAATCTTCATCGCAAAAAATTGGGAGGTTTTTTTATCTCTGACTAACATCACTCGTCCAAAAGCTCCCAAGCCAATTGTTCTGAGTCGTTCAAAATCATCAAGTGAAGCAGTTTGACTTTTTTCTACATTCCATTTTTCGAAAAATGACGATTTCAAGCCTTCTAAAATAATGCTGTATTCCTTTAAATTTTCTTCACGATGATCCATTTTATGTTTTCACTACTACATATTTGCAATTGCAATTAAGCTTTAACCTAAATAATTAGGTGCCAGTGTCATTCGAGTCCTGAAAAAAAAATATTTTATAGTCTTTTGTTTAAAATTTAGAAAGAAGGGTTCTTACCAGTTCTTACCATTTTAAATTTTCATTTTCAGCTGAAATAGGCGTACCACCAGCACCTGCATTGGTTGCAGATTCGTTGACTGCAACATCACTCAGGCTGGAATGGAAAGGAATCGATATTGAAAGGCGAGGTGGTGGTATTTCGTATTTAGTTCAGTGGAGATACGAGGAACTGGCAGAAACTTGGCAGTATTGCAGAAATCAATCTTGGGGAGAAGATGATCAAATCCTAGTCGATAATTTACAACCTTATACGAAATATAGAGTACGTTAAAGCCTTAAACTGCCTAGTTCCACATTTCAAATATAAATAATCTCAAAATTCGATTTCTTTATCTTACTCAAGCAATACTAGAAATATAAATTTTTTCGCACTGTAGCGCATAATGAAAAGATTCAATTTTGAGATTAGAATTCAAATTCTTTGTTTTATACAAAAAGTATTAAAACTAAATATTTTTTCGCTCTATAGCCACCCTTCTAGTTTGAAAATCATTATGTCCACATAGCGAAAATATATCTAGTTATAATATTTGTTGAGTAAAATGAGGAGATGGAATTTTGAGTTTAGAACTTAAAACCAATACCATTAAATTTAATTAAAAAAATTTCAGTTTCGAGTAGCTCTTCTTCTAAGATCAACACAACACAATACAGAACCGATTGTATCAGCTCCCAGCGTTGTGATATTAACAAAGCCTTCTGGTCTTCCAACTTCTGCACCGGTAATTGTAAGGGCAGCAGCCGTAGACAGTTGTCGTGTGTCTGTTTCCTGGGAACCAGGTCCATTTCCCAATGGACCACTTTTGTCCTATGTTTTACGGCTGCAAGGGGCTGCATACTCCCAGCTTAAGGTATACGCCACGCCAGAACAGAAAGATTTATACAGTTTTAAAAATTTTAAATAAGATTAATTTCTGCTCAATTACTCTCTTAATTTCCTATCATTTCCTATTGGGGCAAAGATATATCTTTGCCGCAATATATCTACACTGTGCACAAAAGATCTCTCCTATTTTGCATATTTCTGATTCGCTCTGCTATTTATCTTGAGAAAGCTCGTGTTTTGTAGAAACTGGTTCGACAAGATTTAATTTTCCAAAATGTCCCTCTGAAAGCATGGAGTCTTGTCAAGGGTGTTGGGTCCAAGTTCTAACATAAAAATTCCTCGGATCCAGTGCCCTTCATCTCACTGGGTAAATTTGCTTATTAGTAATCGAATGCCTAGCTAAATCTCACTCTCCTTTTCCCTTGTACGAACCAGTAGATCAATGAAAACTATGATTCTGGCATGGCGTTCTATTCTAACATCAATGATCATTATACAACTCATAATTAATATCTTTTAACACGGGATATTTCGATAGAATATGTAACCAGAAATGAATTGATATCAACTTTATACAACCCTTTTTCTGTTTAGGACATTCCGATATCGGAAAACACTGATCACTATATGTTTCAAAATCTGGAACCCAATAGAAACTACTCAGTGAGCGTGACGATGAGGAATGCGGAAGGGGAGGGACCACCTGCTGTGATTTACATTTCCACATCACCAGAACCTGCTGGTAATTTCAATTCTTTAATGATGAATTTGTAATTAACATAGGAATACAGGGAGACCACTCAAATTTCAGGAAAAAATTCCCAGAATAATATAATACGTAATGTGGTCAAACCACTAGGGTGGTCACCCTTACGTTAAGGGTATTAGAGCCAAGTTCTAAAAAATTCGATTTCTTAATCTTACATAACTCATATTACTATTAGATAATTTTTGGAAACAGTTTTGGAAAGAATGTTTCTACATAGCGAAAATGTATTTCATTATAATATTTGTTCAGTAAATTAAAGAGATAGAATTTTAAGTTTGCCACTTGGATCTAACACCCTTAATAGATATTTTATTTTAAAGAATCAACAGTTAAACTTCTATATCCCTAGTTCAAATTGCAGTAAAGGATATGCAACAGCCCATCCTCATTCTTGGGGGTGAGCACGCTGTCATGAAACAAGGTTCCGACATGCTGGATGAACCAAGTATAATTTACGAGACTACAGGAGTTATTCGAGGAGTGGCCATTCACGTAGCTTCCGCTCAACTCTTCGTATCAGATTCAATGGGCTACGTATACCGCACCTCGATTTTTACACCCTCTCAACCAACAGTTGTATTAAATCCGAGCCAAGCGAATTTTAAACCATTGAGCTTATCAGTAGACTGGTTGAATTTACATCTCTATGTCCTGGGTGAAGTAAAGCATGCAACTACAGTTTGGCAAATAGCTAGGTGTAGTTTAGATGGCAAAGGACTGACTGTTGCTATGGCTGGATTTTTGACGAGACCTTCTCACATTGAAGTTGATCCCTACAATGGGTACTTATTCTGGGTCACACGAGGTGGTCTCTATAGGCTAGACCTAGCCGACATCAGCAATGGAGTCAAACACGAGGTATAGACAACTGAAATTGATCTTCCAAACTCTGTACCAACCCCGAAAACGATCTTTAAATGGCAATAACATTTTTTTTTTGTTGAGACAGGTTCAGCCATTCTTGATTTTGAAAGATGCAAATTTAGGGGCATTCACTGTAGACCACACGAACTTTAGATTGCTAGTTCCTCATCATACTCAAAATACAGTTAAATCTGTCTCTCTTGATGGAAAGGAAGTTATAGATCTTAGAGCAAATACTCAGCAACCTAGATTTAAAAGCGTGGTTTCTTTAGCCATGGCCAATGGTTTGTTTTACTGGACCAATGGAGAAGATGTCCTGACTGAAGGTTACCATTCGGGGCAAAATAGATACTTTCATAATGCTTTTCCTAGGTGAGAATCTAGATATATAAAACTGAATGTCTGTTTGACAATCTATTCTTCAGTAATTTTTTTAATCTCATTACATAATTTTTTTTCTGCAGATATGTTAAATCAGCAGATTTGTACATCAGTGTCAATGTCTTAATGGATGCAAGTCAGCCAGTTCCTGTTCCTGTGAATCCTCCGACTGGTGTCCAAGCAGTTTTGGGATCAGAAAGGGCTAAAGTGTCCTGGCAAGCTCCTCATTTACTAGGTGGTCAGGGTAAAGGTGCTTGGCAAAACTGGTCTTACGAATTGGAAATCAGGGATGATTCTACTGGAGAGACAATTCATCAGAAAGAAATTTCTGGATCGACTCACACTGTTTACGAATTAAGAGAAAGATCAGATTATTCGATTAAAGCTGCTGCCTACACAAGTGCTGGAAGAGGTCCTTGGTCCACGGAATTTAAAGGACGAACTCTGAGGTAAGATCAAAATTTAAATTGTCTTTCAGTTTCTGAAATTTCAGGTAAATTTCTACTAATTATAAATACTTCGAAAAATCCCTTTGAAATGTAATTTTATTTTCTATAGTCTTTTTAGTTTCTTAATTTTCAAGTTTCGTATAGATTGGTCCTAAAATGTTTTGATTCCATTTTAGGGATGGACTTCAAGCTTCAATCTTGTGGTCAGCAACGGAAGGATTGTTAAGAAGCGATGTAACTGGGGAAAGTGTCGACACCTTAATTCATAAAACAAGTTTGAAGGAACACGAAAGTGAATATCATATTGTAGATCTAAGTTGGTACAAAGACGTGTTGTACTTGGTTGGAAATAACTCTGCTCTCTATCAGTACAACTTGACGAACCATCACAAATCAAAATTAAATATCAACTCCATTGGTAGCATTGCAGTCGACTGGATATCGAAAAAACTCTATTGGGCTAATCCTAAGCAGCAGATTATAACGAGATCGAATCTAAATGGATCTCAACAAGAGCCCTTGTCGATTTTGGCTATTGTTAAGGAATTGATGATAGATTCCTTGGAGGCTTATTTGTATTGGTCCACAGGTCATGCTGTTGAAGTATCGAGATTAAATGGTCAAGACAGAAGATACTACCATTCTGATGAAATATTTAATGGAAAGCAAGTTATGGGTTTGACCTTGGACATGGAAAATCGATATGTTTATTGGATTGTCAGAAGCTACGAGAGTGGATCCATTGTTTACCGAGCTCCAACTTCTGAGAAAATTCCGATGAGCCAAAAAATCGTACCAGAAAAGATATCGACCCTACAACATCCGAATATACAAGGACCTTTGTGTTACTTCTCTCAACATTTATTGTGGTTACAAGATAATAAAAATGCAGTTATTGGCGACCTAGCTGGACAAAATACAGCAATAATTAATGGAATAACTTTATCTAGCCTTTACATGGTTTCGGTTCTAGACTCAGGTCTTCATCAGTATCCAAATTCCTTGACTTCCGAAAATATAATCGTTTTACCAAATGCAGTTGACCTCAACAGTATTAGAGTTGAAGGAACCTGGAGGGATTTTAAAATATCCTGGGATCCAGTTATCAACACCAATTATGGAACTGTATTTTATGAAGTAAAATTTGTTGATCATATCAATACAAATTCAAATCCAGAAATAACAACACAGACTTATGTGCCTTACAATAATTCGGAAAAAATACTGCCTTATACTTTGCTTGAAGTTACGATAAAAGCCTTCACTTATTGGGAAACTGCTCATCATACGAGAAAGATTTTGAGGTCGCCTCAAAGCGTACCAAGTCAACCTATCAATCCAAGAGCTTATGTTGAATTTCACAAGGATCCATTGAATGATAACGTCAACATTGTTGTTATATTCAGGTAAATTTGATAATCCTTTGTTTTAGTTTGCCTATTCTGATGAAATTAAATCCTTGAAATAAAAGTATCTTAAATTTTCAGATGGGATTTGCCTCAATTTCCAAATGGATTAATTCAAGGATACACAGTTCAATGTTGGTACACGGCAAACGAGGCAGAGATCCGTCTTTGCGATTCCTTTAATATTCCATCTACTAAACTAGAATATATTTTACACGACCTTTTGCCGAACGTAACTTACTATTTTCAAGTCCAAGCTTACACTGAAGTTGGAGCAGGACCTTACACAGACACAATCAGTATTTCGACTGAAATTGAAAATCCACTGCCTCAATTACTGATTACGACGATGGACATGGTGCGAATTTCTGATTTGGATCAACAAATTAATTACACGATCAATCGCCACTCAGTCCGAGAATTGGCTTACTTGGCGTCAGACACGAAAATATTTTGGGTAAACGAAATGAAAGAGTTGGTTACATCCTTCATGAATGGAGAAAATGCGACAAAGATTCTTTCTTTGAATAACTCTGCTTATAGTATTTGTGTCGACTGGGTTTCGAGAAGTTTGTTTTGGACTGAATCAAGTTATCAAGAATCTGGTGGTAGCTACATTATGAAGCTTGATTTAACAGCTTGGGATGCTGGAATTCTTAAATATAAGAATATTGTGACTCGAAGTAACCGAATTGTAAATTTGGATATTTCACCTCTGAGAGGGTAAATACTTTGTTCAATAATTATTTTAGTACTGGAAAAGATTTATCTGTCGTTGCCTGGGATTTCAATATATTTTAAACGATTTACGTATATAGATTTAACTTTCGAAAATTGAAAGACTATTTATTCCGTTATGTTTCAGAACCTTGTACTGGATCGAACTACACAGCAAACACGATCAAGGAGTCATCATGCATTCAGATTTATTTGGAGGGAATGTGAAACCCTTTTTTAATCACATGGAAGATTGCTCTTGTCCGTATCGACCACAAATTAAGCCTGTTATGACAATAGACAACACAGATTCTCAAAGTCCTGGAATGTTCTGGGTATCGTTGGAAGGACATCTAAACTATGCAGATATTTATGGTTGCGCTTGTAATCTGATTGTAACTTCTGGCAACCACAAGGGTTTGCCACCAACTTCCCTAACTGCCGATAAAATAAACGTCTATTGGTCAAATATAGACAACGACAAAATATACTTTGTGAATAAAATGTACTTTGACGAAAACGAGGTAAAGGAATATCATCTCGCGAATGCAAGAAGCATTGAAGCTATCGGAAAATCTCTACAGCCATATCCTGACACTGATTGCTTGACACCATACCAAACTATTTACAACGTTCAAGAAGTTTCGAAAACGACAAACAGTATCACAATCAAAATGCCTCTTCCAATTCCCCATGAAGGTTGTGAAAGCTACAGTTTACCTTCGACTCTATACACAGTTTATGTCTCTCAGTGCTTAGAAGATAATCCGAACAAATGCGAAAACAAAGACCGGGTAAAATTGCAAACCTACCAATCAGAGCTTGAAGTTTCAAATCTAAAACCCTTCACAGAATATAAATTTAAATTAGCTCTAAGCAATTATTATAGTGATGCTGAGTCCCTGAGTTTAGAATTTAGTTCCGGTGTCATTTTAAGGACAGGAACCGGTATTCCAACCGAGCCACAAAACGTGAGTGTTCAACCATTGACACCAACCACAGCTGGTGTTTTTTGGGCGCCTCCAAAGAAACTGAATGCTGCAGAAGTTCAGTACGAGATTCATTGGACATCTGTTCGACTCGTGAATGGTGTGAGACCAAAGGCTGAGAAAGTCATCAAGCATTCGGAAAGACTAACGGGAGGGAGATTTTCTGCAATTTTACATCCATTGTTACCTGGTCAGGAGTACAGAGTTCATGTTCGTGCCTATCCTCCCCATTTTAACGACAGCTATAGTCAAAGCTCTGATCAAATACTCACGATGTATTCTGAACCCAATAATTTAACTTGCGAATATTTCGTAAATGCCTTAACGGTATCTTGGATTCCAACTGTAAATTTGACTATCAACCATTCTCTAGAATATACAAGCGTGGGTTTGGAGAAATGGCAGGTAGTTACGAATCCCAAGTTTATAAAAAACAAAGTGGAGTATCATGTCAAAGGCTTGCAACCCAAAACTTTGTACAAATTTCGATTGAGAATCAGGTATCCTCATTACAATGATGACTTCCTTTGGCCTAGTGACGCTCGATTCACTTTTCAAACACTTGGCGATGTTCCAAGTGCTCCAGGAATTCCGAGTGTAACAAGACTCAGAAAATCGGTTTACCAAATAAACTGGGAGCCGGCTCAAGCTCATGGATCCCAAATCACGCTGTACAGACTCGAAGGAAAAGTAGTAGAAGATCCAAAGGGTCTGGAAAAGAATCAGAACAAGACCAACGAATGGAAATTGTATTACAACGGAACAGATAATTACTGGATAATTACAGGAGAAATGGATGAGAAATATCGGTTTCGTGTAAAGGCTAGAAATGCTTACGGATTTGGTAGCTGGAGCAAGTCGAGTTCAATAATTGATTTAACGGATACTATGGGAGGCATGTTGGCGACACAACCATCGATTGGATTAGTTTTGGTCTTGAGTGTTGCCCTTATAATAAGCTTTATACTATTCTACTTCTGCTACTTGCTCTGCAGTAAGTTTTCTTCTTATTTACCAGGGTTGCTACTAGACCTGGAAAACGTGAAAAAGTCAAGAGATATTTAACTTAGTTTAATGAATTAAAGGTTTTTAAGAGATTTAAAGATTTTGAAAACAAACTGTAGCAACTCTTTTTATTCTTTGTTGATTGATTGAATTTTTACTTAATTACTTCACCTTTGCAGGAAGCTACAGGCAGCGCAAGGAAGATAAAAAGGCAGTTTTGTCTCCAGTCGTGTCCGATATGGAGTTAGCTACCCTAAGAGAAATTCCTCGAGGAAATTTTGTACAGTCGAATGCATTGTATGCCTCTGCCGTACAAAGCGACCCAGATGATGCCATGTTGCCTAAAATAACAAGAGACCAAATTACTTTAGCTAAATTTTTGGGAAGTGGTGCTTTCGGAGAGGTTCGTTGTCGAATAGTGCATTTTTTATATATATATCGGCTGAGTTTTTTATCTTGAGATTGCATTAAAAATTGTTTATTTACGAGGGAAAAGCATTTCCGCAAAACTTTATCCCACACCATTTACCCCACAGACATATTTTTCGTTCGATGCGTATTTCTTGAGATATTTCGATGTCTCAAGATATAAAACTCACCGTGTATGTGTAAATACACCCTAGATAAAACTTTTTTAGAATAGAATTTTGATATTCTTTGTGCCTATAGGTATTTCAAGGAAATGCGAAGGACCTCAATGGACCAGGAATCACACCAGTAGCAATCAAGACACTTCGAAAGGGAGCATCTGCACAAGAAAAGACTGAATTTATTCAAGAAGCGAGATTGATGAGTCACTTTCGACACAAGCATGTTCTTCGACTTTTAGGTGTTTGTTTGGACACAGATCCACCTTTGTTAGTTCTAGAATTAATGGAAGCTGGAGACTTACTAAGTTATTTAAGAGCAAGTCGAGCTTTCCAACCTTCAGATCCTAACGCCCTTCATCTTCAAGATTTATTAGCAATGTGTGAAGATGTAGCAAGAGGATGTCGTTATCTTGAAGAACTCCACTTTGTACATCGCGATTTGGCTTGCAGAAATTGTTTGGTCTCTGCCAAAGATCGTGAAAATCGAGTGGTGAAGATCGGGGATTTTGGTCTTGCTCGAGATATTTATAAAAATGATTACTATCGCAAGGTAGGTTTCGTCCTAGGTAAAGAATATTTGCTACTAAATATTTATAAAATACTGACTGTATTTTTTTTAATGCAGGAAGGCGAAGGACTATTGCCAGTTCGTTGGATGGCCCCAGAATCATTGGTAGATGGAGTCTTTACATCTCAGAGTGATGTCTGGGCATTTGGAGTGTTGATGTGGGAAATAACGTCACTAGGTCAGCAGCCCTATCCAGCTAGAACAAATCTTGAAGTTTTACACCATGTTAGAGCTGGTGGAAGATTGCCAAAGCCTCTTAATTGTCCACATAATCTACATCAATTAATGTTAAGATGCTGGAGTTCAGCAGACAATAGACCAAGTTTTAAAGTTTGTCTTGAACAGATTATCGCTTTGAGAAGTACGACTGAAGACAAGATATTGAATCAAGTCCATCCTGGTCATTACCTGGCGAGACGAGGTCGGTAATCACTAATCATTTTGCAAAATACATTTTAAAAAAAGCTTGCTCGTTATTAAAAAAGTTTTGATTGAGAAATTTGGAATTGTTTCAACAGAAGCATGTGCTAGCAAGAGCATTAAACTATCTTTCAAATTCATTATTCATAGTGCATCAGATTCCATGTTATCAAAAATGGGTGTCTATTAATTAGGGAAACCGGAAATTGAAATAAAACGGGGATAAAACCGGGAATTTAAATAAATTCGGTCTAGAAAAACGAATTAGGAAACATATTTAAAAGATGTCAAAAGATTATGGGCGAAAATTAGTAGACACCCTGAAAAATATTCAATGTCTAATTAATTCACTGATTCATTAATTTAATTATCATTGCATGGCTCGTGCTTGCAGGCGTCTTTAACATGGCTTACTTTGCTGACGAAAATCGATATTATAACACAGGTATGTGTCTTGCGGTTGAATGATTAATAAAGTATAATAGATAATTCACTTGAAAATAATTTGAATTACTAATTACGCAACTAATTAATACTATAAACGATACTAATACTTCTGTCTTATACAGGAAATTCTTGGAAGTCGAGTAGCTCAGAAGGAAGTCGAGACTTGCAACCCTTCCTTCAAGAAACCACATCACCAGCGCAAAATGTCGATAAGTCTAAGTATTTAGAATTATTATCAGATGGTCAAGAGTCATCAATCGCTCCAGAAAGTCTGACAAGTGGTTACGAAGTTCCGAAATCTGTTCCTACAGCCGAGAAAAAAGAAAAGTCAAGCCGAATTGAAATTTCCAACGTAGAGGAGAATCAAAATCCAATTCCTGAAAATACCCAAGAGACTATTTCTACCCCTAAAGTTCAAAATTTAAAAAATCTAATTCCAAACCAAGATTTAGAAAGAAAGCCACGTCAAAAACGACTTTCGGTAACTAGTTTAAATCTTCCTGAATGTAGGAGGGCTTCCATTACAAGTGTTGAAGAGAAGTCCAGGTCTTTGGACAATCAAAAATTAAAAAATGGTCCTATGAAAATTTCTGCGAATAGCAAAGGATCCTTAACTTTTTTCAGTGACTTTCGTAAACAAAGAAAACGAGTTGAAAGAGGATCAGTGAAGAGTTCAGAGATAAGTTTGGAGGAAAAAAGCAGCAGTTCATTAAGTTCCAATGCGAGCCTGGCACCTTCTACCAGGCCTAGTTCTTCTTTAATTAATTCACACAGTTCCCTTCCTGTGAAAACTCCCAGTGAAAACAATCTGACGAGTGAAACAAATTTGGGAACACCAGTTTTAACAAAAGTGCAAAGAACTCCGTCTAGTTTGCAAAAGGCGAAAATCCCCTTAGTAATAAATAATGCGTTGTTGAATTTACTTCAGCAGATACCAGGAGAAGAAAATGAGGATATAATTAGTTATACGAATATAAATACGGATGCTGTTAGAGTAAATGGATGCTAGAATCCTATAATCAAAGACTCCTCGACAATAATTATCATTAGGGGCTGCTCAGATATTACGTAACAATGAAAGGTCGCGATTTCAAGACATTTAAAATGATTTTATAAATTTCAAGAGAATTCAACAAATTCAGACAGATTTTAAGAAGTTTAAATACATTTCAAGCCGAAAAACATCTTACGTAATATCTGAGCAGTTGCTAATACCTATATAGAGATATAAATGCGACTGAGTTTACCCTTTCATTTCTAAAAATTTATATTTATTTAAAGGTTTGTAATCTTAAAATTCGATTTCAAAATCAAAATATTAATTAAATAAAATGAAGAGATCGAACTTTAAGATTAGAACTTGAATTTAGCACCTTTAAATAATTTCCCTGATGGTACTGTGGTAAAATAATAACTAATAAGAAGATTGCTTCTTTTTTTCTGCAATCCATGACAAATGTACCACTTTGACTGCCATAGTTAGTTGATGTACAAAATCTTTATACTCATTAACATTATTCATTGTGTCACTAAACAGTTTTATGTAATATATTTATTAAATTAGACAATAAGGGAAACAATTTCCATAAACGAATTGTACAAATGTCGCAAAAGGAAAGTTGCTTACGTCAATATTTTACGATCTTAATATGTTTAGGGATCTGTTAAGTTTTTTATTTGATAATATTGTACCATGTTGTATATTTAATAACTTTATTGAATTTAGGTATAACTAGACTCTAGTTTAAACTATGTATTGTTTTAAGAATGACTGAAAAGAAACACCTTGTGCCTTGTTGTAGATGTTTGCTTTAACGATTAAATCTCAACTGATTGAAAATCGGTAATTTTATTATAGAATTGAGTGCTTTTTCCAAGAAAAAGAAAAATACTTTTTCCAAGTATTGCAAAGCCTTTTACAAAATCGCAATTCTTCCGATAATCTAAAAAAAGAAATCGTTTCCCAGCTTTAATGGACTTTCTTGAATATTATTATGCTTAGCTTTAAACAATTATTATTAAAAAGTATGAAAATTTAGATTATGCAAGCAAGAAAAAACACATCGATTTCCTCGTTTTACTGAACAAATATAATTAGATACTTTTTCGCTCTATAGCGCTTTTCTTTTTTGAACTCGAAGTTTGTTTACAGAGCGAAAAAATATTTAATTTGTATACATTTTGCCCAATAAAAACACAGTGTTTACTTGAAAGCACGATTTAGATTCTATTGTACACGAGTTAACAAAGTACTTTATGTGAGAAATTGATTGTATACGTTTAGTGATTAAGTTTTGTATATAGAAATGATTCATAAGTACATGTTTTAATTTTACGATCCACAAATGTGGGTTTAAAAGTACAATGCGATTACACGTCCGGCTAGCCGCACGTTTTTGACGAAATTAATTCATCCAGCTACAGCACAATGTCAATGGCCGGTCGAATTTATTTAAAAAAATTTGTCGAGCTATTGACATAAATAATATAGTAATTGTGGCCGTATTCTGCTGATAATCTGAAAAGTGATTTGTTGGTCTATTTATTTTTATGGTGGTTCTAAATTGTTATTTTTATTTATATTATATTTAGACTATGCTCACCGAATTTCGTTACTTATTCGATTCTATTAATTCAAGCTGTATTCAAGGAAAAAACAAAAGAACAAAAAAAGGAATATTATTTCTATACTAATTAAAAGATGTATTCAAGGTAAAGAAATAGAGGGAAACCTGTGAAGACAGAATGTGTATTGTGGATTCTAATGTAAATTTTTTTTTTTTTTTTATTTTTCTACATAGAAATTATAAAATATATTCATATTTCAATCAGAATTGTGTAGCAATATTTTCAGGATTTAGGGAAGATAGTCATTTAGAGAAGTAATAAATCTAGAGTCTAGACACTCTAGACGACAAGCAGGAGCCCGTTGAGTTTTTCCAGGGAAGGGTTAGTAATTAGGATTTGTCGGGGCGGAGCTATTGTCAAATCTTTATATACCTATAGCAAGCTCAGGAAAACCATAATTGTCTATTTTTGTAAATGAGGTGGGTACCTACAGGTAATAAAGGGTAATAAATCTATTAGGAACATTCTAAGGCAACTTGTAAATTGTAAGAACTACCATAAAAATAAATAGATGAGCCATTGAAATTCTGCTGTAGCCGGATTAATTAATAATTTAATAGGGATCAGTTCATCCGTCTAGTCGGTCGTTTAGAAACTTCATTAAAAGTGTGCTTTTGTAAATAGTTTACACACTAGATTTGTTTAAAAAACATTGTAATTTTATAATCGTAAGGAACCGAAAATCAAAAAATTAAATGTCAATTGTAAATAAATATATCAATACACGAAGATATTCTATCATATATACACCGTTTTTATTATTTACACTTTTTAAGCAGAGTATGTGATACAACCTTTTATGAATTATAAATAAAGTCTTCGCACAGAAACAATGATATTTAATATAATTGACATCGGTCGTAATAATAATTTCACTCTAGTTGTTAGAAATTTTAAAGACACTGATATAACTCTGAATAATGCATCATACCTCAAGAATTTGCTACAAAATTAGCAATTAAATACAAGATACGAAAACCGTAAACATTCTCACTTTCGGGACTTCCATCTTATTCTATTATCAGAGATTTTGCCTCGTGGTTATATTAGGGTTTGGAACATAACTAGTTGAGTGTACGATATACCTGAAAGAGAAAAAAAGTCATGGTTAATTATTTAAAACGTGATATATTAGATAAGAAACTGTCATTGACAGGTCACGTAAAATTTAAAACCTTACCTAATCAGGTACATCGTCATCGAAGTCCTCATTCTTGCTTTCTTCATGGAGTAAAACATACTCCCTAGAACTGAATCCAAATTTAATCACGTCTCGTTCAAGCAATTCGTGGTACCTTTTCGGCTCCAATTTTACTTCATTGACAAAAGTCCCATTAGCAGACTCCAAGTCAATAATATAAGGTCGTACACGTTTACCTTGTGTACCATTATCTCTCACGTATGAAACCAAACGAAATTGCAAAGCCGCATGTTGTTTAGAGCATGAAGGATGATCAATGGGAATGTCAGCAACTTTGCGATCCCTGCCCAATAAAAAGGCAGATTGACGATAAAGATGCAGTGTTGGCATCTCCTTTTCTCCCTTAAATTGATATAATCTCCACTTCCTTTTGGGCTTTTTGGCATCCGGAGGTTCTGAATACTTCACAACAACACCATTAACCATGTTCGTGTCTTCAGCCAATTTACCAGATAGTCCGAAATTCGGCTTTTCTTTCTCCTGGGGCTTAACTTCATTTTTAAGATTAGATTTTGCCCAGACTGGTGAGGGTTCTTTCTTAATATTGGCTTGCTCAAAACTACTTTTATTTTGTCTTCTATCTCGACCATCACGTTGTCTGTTGTGGTAATTTTGATGGTTATGATTGCTCTCATCCCTACCCCTTCTGGAGACGCTTTCTTCTTCCCTATGACGTGGAGGAGGATCCTCTCTTCTCGGGGGTGTATTTTCTAACCTGCGTTTTCTTTGATGTCGATTATTGTCTCTGTGAACTTGATATCGGCGTTCATTTTTATCTGCATCTGATCTACGATGATAATCGTTTTCTCTTTGGGAACCTCGACGTCTATCACCACTCTGAAACTTTCTTTTTTTGCGCGAACCCTTATCATATCTACTCTCATCGTCACTACTTGTAAAGTTACTATCAGAACCCATTTTTATCCACTTTATACACAGATATTCACGAGCAATTATTTTAATTGCTGAGAAAATAATCAGGCACAAAAAAACTTTCCGTTTATAAAGACCTTCGTGCACCTTCGTGATCAACACACAAAACTAAATGGAACTGAAGACTCAAGCGCACACTCAAACGACTCAACTTCAACTGACTGTCCACTGTCCACTGAGAACT
>CAJFCP010000133.1:0-31440 GCA_904066005.1 Synergus itoensis | reverse complement strand
CTTTTAACACATGCATTGGATTGGAGGATTGAAGCACATGGAAACATGAAAAAGTTGATAGTTTTGGCACGAGTAGGGTTGTGAGCAATGAAACGTTTCATTGAAACATTGAAACTTTCACTTGAAACTTTCAAATGTTTCACTGACAAAGTTTCATTGTTTCATGAAACTTTGGTGGGAAAGGAGGGGAATTTCTAATTGCGCATGCGCGGAAATCAGGTCAGCTGACGACGGTGCCGCAAATATAACTTGTTTTTGAATATTATTTAATATTTCTTTAGTAAAACTATGATATTTTTGAATGTGTTGAAGAAAACTGTTAAATTGTTATATAAACACTTAAAAATGTCTCAAGGAAGGCATTTGGTGCTTATTTTGAATTTTCCCGCCGCCATCTTTGAAACATTGAAATGTTTCACGAGACCCCCAAAGTTTCATGAAACTTTTCATTGAACCAAAGTTTCATGAAATTTTACAACCCTAGGCACGAGAGATCTTTTGGTAAATTTAGCGGGATTTTTCAAAGATGAAATTGTTTTTAAACAAATACGATAAACTAAAAGCTGTAATTTTCATTAAAACTACTAAATTGAATATATGATTAAAGGATAGAATCAATTAAAGTAGGTTTTAAGCTTTAAAATTTCCGAACAATTCCGAAATGTAGATTTTGCAATTTCAAAGGCTTGTGGCCCTTTTACCAGTTTCAATTGGGAGCATATAGTAGGCAATTGAGACTTCATTCACCTCCAAAATTGTGTACTTCCAAGGTCAATCACGTCACGGGCAGCCACAGGTCAACCTTGTTCATTGTGTCAAATACATGTCAAAAATACGTCAACACCAACGAAATGTTCATTTATTAATTATTGATACATTAAATGTTTGTAGAAGAATATAGTCCTTAAAACTCTGTGATCTAAATTCTTATTTGCAAAAAAAACATCGAAAAAAGTGGAGAATTTGGGTCTAAAAATTAAAACTTCGTTTATGTTTTTGAGGTGAAGGTTAAGTTAAACTTTTTCGAAAAAGAAAAGTATATTAATTCTTTAAAAAGAAGCTTTGCGTGCGAATATAACTCTACGAACTTTAAAAACGGTTTCTATAATTTAAATATATTGTATACTAAAATATTTACGCCATGGACGAGATGAATGAAGAGGTTAGTTGACTTTACATGCTTTACATCATATATACATTATATACTTATTTCTTTTTTGGATTTCAGTGATTGCTATAGTTTATTTACATTTTTAGAACTTTAATTTTCTTACAAAAGATTCGAATAATTCATTTTAATCTCTGAAAATGACTTATTAAATAAAACTTAAACAGTAGTTGTTTAATTTCTCAATCTGAAATTCAAACCGATTTTCAGATTCTCTTGTGAAATTTGTTCCATGAGTAATAATTTAATAGAGTACTAGAAATACGTTTGAAATGATCTGAGTTATAAAAATCCAAGAATTGTTTTAATAAAATATATTTTTACAGACACAGTTTGTAGTCGACGATGTAAGCAAGATTATCAAGGAAGCAATCGAGGTCTCCATTGGTGGAAATGCTTACATGCATAATAAAGTAAATCAATGGACTTCCAACGTTGTCGAAGCTTGTTTGGGGAACCTTACGAAATTACAAAAACCGTACAAATACATAGGTGAGTTTGATGCATATTTTTTTATCTTAAATATTAGGAGATTAAAGCCGTTGGATAAAGGCTAACAGGATGGAAAAAAGGAATAAAAAGGTATTAAACGCTAATACCCTCAAAATTCTAGAAAATAAATCATTTAAAATCTCTTGAAACTCCCTAAACTCTCGAATTGTTTTAAAATCTTTTGAAAATTTTCAAAATTACTTTATTTAGTGTGACTCACTTTGACACTGAGTTTATGGAAGCAATTTCGATATAATTGCAACATCTCTTTTATGATAGAATTTGGAGGCTATCGGCATTTATCGGCTCTTAAAAATTAGTGGAAGAGATATTTTAAACTATTTTAATGAACTTAGGGAATATTTTTTAATATCTGCATAACTGAGTATATCTTTCTCGTTTTTTAAAATTTACTATTAATACATTTTCAGTTACGTGTACAATTATGCAGAAAAACGGAGCCGGTTTGCACACAGCAAGTTCTTGTTATTGGGACAACGCGACCGATGGCAGTTGCACAGTTCGTTGGGAAAACAAGACGATGTACTGTATCGTCTCTGTGTTCGGTCTCTCAATCTAGGTATTTTTCAATTATACAGATCTAGTCCACGCAAGATCAAAATATTTCAATGCTTCGAGCTTGGTAAGAGAAATTCAACTTTGAAACTTCGCTAACTGAAAGTAAATCTAGGAATCTTGAAAAATTTTACTATGTGACAATTCTTTTCTGAAAACATTCTCTATTTTATATTAAATAAACTTGTTAAATTTTAAAGGTATAGAATTGTATTTGTCGAGATAGCTAATTATGATTTATTCTCGTTTACATCTTTATAACACTTTAAAAAAGAATTGTGAGAAGTGTAAAAATTCTTTCTCTAAGTTCACTAACATTTTGTGTGAAGGAAAAAAATAAAATTAACTATTACATCCATTGCTTTGCATAATATGTGGTTTATTAATTATAAGAAGATGTTAAACCGCTTTTTAAATTGATTAACTTCAAGACCGGGTGCGTTTATTTTTAATTGAAGATTACTTTTATTCATTTTCATAAATTAATGTAAGTGCAAATAAACGTTTACCAACAAATGTGGCCTTTAATTTTTAAAAAGAAAAACAACCCATTTTCCAGTAAAATAAAAAAGACATAATTTGTTTGAAAAAAGTTGTTTTTATTATTGTTGCACGATTAGATACATTGCCTTACTTCTGTGCTGTGACATTCTATCGTAACTAAGAATTTTTGTGAATTTACAACTAATCTTACTTAATTTCTAATTATTCTCAACAATGGATGGTACTGTGATAAAACTTTTAATTATTCATCGAGATACAATAAAAAATAAACTTATTTTTGAGGAGGAAAAAAAGATGTGACTATTAATCGACTTGCCTTTTTTAAAATATAATAATATAAATAAATACTATCGCAGATCGTTAATTCTTTTTACTCTAGTACTCTTCGAACGAAATCTCAATTACTCATTACAAAAGTTATCACATGAATCTTGATCTCCAAATCATACTTCTGACTGAATTAAAATATATATTGATTACAATTATTTAAATAATTATTTAGATTCTACACTGAAAATACGCCCCCTTTAAGTCGAAATAAAATAAAAACGGTCAATAATTGTACCTTCAGTCAGTTCAGTGTAAGGCTTGTAACGTTCTTAGATTAAAAAGCTCTTCCTACGAATCTACGTCATTTGAATGGTACAAAATTTAAAAAAAAATAGTGGTAACTGACGTCACTCAGAATGAAATTTTCGCAATAAAATTTGGTTCCAACTATTTTGGAAACAAATAGACGTAATCATTTCATCGAATCACAATTTTTTTAGCAAAAAAATAATAACTATTTTAATTATGTCGCGGAGAAATGTTTATCATTTGTAAAGAGAATGGTGTGACAATTCTAACAAGTCTGGAAGGATATCTTCGTCGAGGCCAATTTCTTCATCTAAGAGTACCATGTTCACATTCAGAGAATCACCGAACTCATCGTCAATGTATAAATCCTCAACGGTGCTATCAGGATGATCCTGAAATCAAATTGGAAAATTTATTAAAATCAGAATTTTTCTATCATCCTAAGAAAGGTTGCTATTATATCGAAAATATTTCTATAAATACGAAGTCTCTTCGAAAATTCCAGTTTATAGAAGTAATTTTTATGAAAGAATTCTTTTTGAAGCTAAAATGAAATTGTTGAAGATTAATATATTTTTAAAATTATCATTATCATTTAAAATTATAATTTTTTAAAAATTATCATAAGCATAAATTGTTTACAAAGGTTTGAAATTCTAGTTTAGAGAAACTATAATAGAAATCTAAGAAATTCCATATGTCATAGATAAAAAACTTACGCCTTTACGAATGGGTAATCTTCCAATGGACATTCTGTTGTAAGCTTTCAATTGTCCCAAAGCAGCAGGTAAAGATCTTCTCCTTGCAAGAGCGGTCATGTGATGGCACGAGTTGCAACCTTTGTCATGGGTTTTATCGCTAAAAAGCATCAAAGTCAAATTCTTATCATTATCTTTGTCCTTTAGATTATTTACTGGATTTTCTCCAAGACACTGGCTCTTTGATTCGCTCAAATTAAAATTAACTGCGTCTCTCCCGTTTACTTTGTAAGTATTCTGGTCGAACTGATCCAGTCCCTCTTCGTTTGTATTCCTCTCGATGTTTTTGATCTCGCTATTAGGATCGACACTGCCAATTTTTGAACTGATGAGATTTTCGAATAAAACCTCTCGGGTTTCCATGTCTGCGGGGTTAATTTCGATGTTGTCATCAAGCGTCCTCAGGGGCGAAGATTTTCTTGAGTCTTCAGAGACTGCAGATGATGGACGAATAATATTAGTCGCTCGATCCAAAGCTTCTTTTAAAGCCACCAAGGATTTATTCCCGGAGTCTTCAGTGTCTTGTGAGAAATCTTCGCTACGTAGATTGTTTTTTTCCTCTTGTTCCTGAATACGTAGATCTATAAAAGTTAAATGAATAAGTTAATATCGTATCATAAAAAAGAGGTTGCGATTATATCGAAACTGTTTCTACATTCGTCAATAGGCTTGTGTTGATTTTGACTAATTACATATGCAGTTTAATGATTTTAAGGAATTTTAAAAGACCTTTAGAAATTTAGAAAACTAAAATATTTCCATGAATTTCAAAGGATTTTAAGAAATCTCAAGTTATTTTTAGGATTAAATTTAATAAACTATCATAAAAAGAAATTGATATTTTGTCTTGTAATTTTATTTATATCAACCTTTGAGTTTGAAAGTTTTGTATTTTTCATTTGCTTCCACATTCTCTGGATAAGGTAACGAGTTTGCCGATGTCATTGGAAGGTCGATTTCGCTATCCTGAGGTTCATCTTTACTCATTTTGGAAATACAAATCATTTTTTCCTTTTTCCAGAGTGATGATTCAAAGAAGTCTTGGCAGTTAGCATTGTATAATTGAGGATGAAGGACAGCTTCTTTGACTTCTGATGGGAAGGACGGAGAGGTAGACTGCAATAAGAGTTTTTGATTAAATTTGAATTAGAAGTGATTTCAACTAAAGTTGATTGCACAATTATACTTTGGTTTATTTCGTGATAAATTTGGGCTTACTCACTTTTTCTTGTTGGTGATTTCCTGGTATAATCAACATCGTATTGCACTGAAAACTTTTATTTGGCTTCGGTTCCAAACTTGTTTGGTGACTAGCAGGCTTGTGTGGCTTATAATCTTTACTCCTGACACTATTAAAAATAGCGTCTTTATTCTCTATATCTACACCTAGAATTTAAATTTCGTTACAACAAAAAAATTTTTAATTTCAATAGAGATCATACTTAAAAAATTGTACTCACTCGTATTAGAAGGAACCTCGATTGACTCATCTCCATAAAAGAAGCGTTCTCTTTTATTCGCCATTGTCTCCCTCAATTTTTTGAGTTCGTTCAAAGTCTCGCTAAGGTCACTAGAGTTTTCAGAGGAAGAAAGAGACTCCAGCGTTATTGAAGATTCAGGACTATAGTTGCTGGAGATTGGCTCTTCGGTCGTGGAATTAATTTCTTCGGTAGCTTCATTTTCTACAGAAAATGTTTGAACTTCCGCTACTTCTTTAAATTGTTCAGTACTGTCGAAGGTCGTCCAAACCATTTTTCGTCTTTCGCTTAAAGGATCTTGGATTTCATTATGTAATCGTTGTCCTTCCAATAACAAATTATTATTTTCCTCACCCGTAAGATTCGTATCTACTTTATCGTCATTTTTCGTTTTGGCAGATTCTTTTTTAGAACTTGATCTCGTTACTCGTTTGCAAACTTTCTTCTCTGATTTAAAGAGACTTTTTGGAACCGGCTTGCAATTTTCGGAAAACAAAGGAGTCGTCGGAGATTCTGATTTTGATGAAATACTAACTGGGACGTTGAAAGTTTTAGAGGGCTGGTTGATATTGTTGTTGTTTGTGTATTCATCTGTGTAAATTGGTTCTTCAGACTCGTATTGCAACTATGAATTTGAAAAAAAGAAGAAAATTATTTGAAGGGTAAATATATCTTTAATTATTATTAAAGTTTTTGCTGTAAATGTTTAAATATTTTGAGTTTTTGTACCAACCTCGAGTCTCTGTAGGAATCTGCGCATTCGATTCATGCTCATTGTCCTTTTTGTAACGTCGATCTGAAGTCCGGCCTCCAATAAATTGGCGAGCAGTTGTGGAAAATTGTAAAGGTCTATCGTAACTCCTCGTTCCAAGTGGTTGTATTGTCTCTCGATTTCTGGCTTAGATAGTCCATTCCACGGCAAATTTCCTATTAATTAAAAACAGGTGTTTTAATAATCCAGTCAAGTATTATATTATTTTTTCTGAAATGTAATATATTTGAAACTCACTCGTAGTCATTTCCCACATTAATAAAGAAAGTCCATAAACATCGGTGGCTTCAGATGGAGTGTGACCACAAAAAAGTTCGGGAGCTTGCCATCTGAATATTTCAGCTCTGAGACGATCCTCGAAATCTCGTTTAGGCTTGGGCTGTAAAATATAATAAATAAAATTTAAATAATTATAAACAAAATACTTTTGCAGTAATGAAGAGTAAATAATAATGATTGTAAAATAATAAATTATTATTTCAGATAAAAGTTTACTCAAAACCAACGAAAAAAAGATGTTACGTGATTGCGGAAAAGGTGAATGTATTTTTCGCAGCATGAATGAATTTGTGGGCATTATCGCTAATGAATCGTCAACTTGGACATGCATCAAGAGATCCGCACCCATAAAAAAAGAGTACATATTGTTAACTTTGTTAACATGACTCCATTCATCTGAATTGAATACTTCACCGACAATGTGACACAAAGCCCTTTGATGTTTAATTTCCTTTCCTCTGGAATAAAATTCCAGAGGAGTGTAAACCCATAGATAAATCATTATTAGCAAATTATCGCAATTTTACAAATCATAAGGTTCAGCCTCTGATATTTAAATTATCCTATACATAAGAAATTCATATTTCTATCAAACGATTTCTAAAGAAGTAACAGGATTTCAAAAAATTTCAGAAAAATTCCAGAGGTTTAACAGAATTTAGATAATTTAAAAAAATTGTTATATTTTGAAATTACTTAAAAATCTTGAAACTCTTTTTATTTCTTTTGAAATCATCTGAAATTCCTTAACATTTTGTTAAATCTCTTAAAATCCCTTGGATTTCTTTAAAATCGCTACAAATATCTTGAAATCTCTTTAAAATCCTGAAACTCTTTGACCCCAACCTCTGACACTGATCAACTTTCTCTCTGAATCAGAAATCATTGCAGGTCATTTGCGGTCAAGAACAAAAACCCACAAGAGCAAATTCAATTTCTTTTTCCAATTAGATCTGGTATTCTCGATTTTATATTCCTAAGGTGAAACTCTCTTTCAGTTTTGCTAGAAATTCTTGAAATTGACGCAGATTCTTACATTTTCGATTACGGCGGAGATATCTGATATCGTCTGCTCTTTTTGGGTTGCTAGTTCCCAGCCTCCTAACTTAACGACTCCTGATGCTAGAAAAACGCAATGAGAACTAATCGCTCCATGGATAAATCCTCGCATGTGAGCGAATCCTAGGGCCTCTGTGAGTTTCCTGGCACATCTTGTGACTTCCTGGACGGAAATACGTTCGCCTTTCTCGTGGATATAATGGTAGAGAGTGCAATTCAAAAACTCAAAAATTGACACGAGACCATGATCTTTCATGTCGGAAGTTGCGACGAGGAGAAGGATGCTTGGATGACGGATTGCCCTGAAAAATAAGAAATAAATCAAATACATGAACAGATTTTTAGATAAATTGGGGATTTTTTTAAAGGAAAGTTTTCATATTAAACAGTTATACTAACGTAAGAACTTTCAAATCAGCTTTGATCGCATTTATGCATTCTGGGTGCGAGTGTTTCTTGAGAGAAACTTTTGTATTCCCCCATTCAGCGTAGATGTACTCCAGGTAGCGATCTTCTGTTCCTGCTACCCAACCGATTTCGAAGAGTTCAGAAGATAGAATGTGTGGCACGCCAGGAATGACATTGTTGTCGTCTTTTGCCTTGTTGTTCTTACTGGGTTTCTTCACGTATGTCTTAAATTGGATCTCTGATTCCGGACTCGAAATTAGCAAACATCCTGAGTCGTCTCCAATCTTTCTACGCTCCATAAAGGCCCTAATCGCTTTAATTCGACACGCCTCACTAGAAATAAAAATTGAATTATTAATATTGATTATTGAAAAGAAAAAACAAAATAGGTTTAGGTTCTAATCTCCAAATTCAATCTTATCGTTTTACTCAACAAATATTATATAATTATATTTGAAAAAAGATTATACAGAGCGCAAAAGTATAATCAAAAATAATTATATATATATATATATAATTCCAAAATATAATTTTGGAGTAAAATGAGGAAATCGAATTTTGAGATTATAGAACATAGGTTAAACACCGTTAAATAATTATTAATATCTTAAAAAATTACGAACAAAGGTACAGACGTATTAAAAATATATTTTTTTAAATTAATAACAAATTATTCACCTTTGATATAATACGAACATATTTATATCTTATCTAGAATCTTTCGATAAGTGTAAAGGATAATTTAATGTCAATTCTGAGTCGATATTTAAAATTAAAAAAATTTGCCATTAGATTTTCTTATAACTAATAAATATTTATAACACTATAATTCAAAATTCTACTATCACAATTCTCTTCATTTAGATTTTAAATGAAAAAAAGTATTTATTATAAATTTGAATATATTTAATAATTAACGTATTTTTCGAATTTCCACCAACCGTCACTGAAAATCGACGCCATCTTGATTTTTTCTGCATTTGCAGTAGTTTTGCGACGCAGGTAGGGAAGACACACACAGTGTCCGCGGATAAACAAATTGATTAAAAGTACATAAACTGGTAATTGATAATCATCAAAACCTACTCAAAAAGATACTCAGTATCGGTTTTGCGATCTAGAATATTAATTTTCATTTTCTACTCGTCTGAAAAGTAAATTTTCGCAAATTGGGATGTAGTGAAATTTTGAGGGTTGCATATCGCGAGACTCATATAATGCTGTCTATATAATTAAAATCTTAAAATTAAGTGCAAATAGAGTCTCTGATCAACTATTTCTGAAAATGTATGTACTTTTAGCTATTTTTCCGAAAAAGATATGTTTTTAAATTTCACGATCGTCCCTCTTCCCGCCAAATAATTCGCCGCCATCTTTGATCCTGAAAAAGTTCAAGAGCTCAAATGTGTTGCCGGTTGGAACGAACCACAAATGTAAACAGACGGACTAAAAAATGCGAACTACGTTAAAGAATGTCGATAATAGTGTCAGTGTTTGATGTAGTGATAATTTTTTTTTCACGCGAGTGCTTTTATTTAGGACGTGAGTGTTATTATTCAGGTTGTGAGTGTCCACCAGGAGATCGCCTGAAAATCTTGGTTTTTGTCCCCAAATTGAGGTTATGGTGATGATGCCTGATGCAAAATTAACTCCGAAAACCAAAGTAAGTTTTGAGAAATAAAAAACTTTATACCTTTCATAGTCGTAAATACGACACAATTGACACGGGATGTTAAACATTTTCAACTTGAAACGACATTTACTTAGCCTTTTGCCAGTTTCGTCACACGTCATGTTTATGACGTCTCAATATCGATCAAAACTTATCCGATCTTCCGACTATCTGCATCTGACAACAAAAATGCAAACCGCAGTGTTGCAAGCGCACGCGTTTTGAAGAAAGGAAATCTTTTGTTTTGGCAAACATATCTTTGGTATAAGGGACATTTTAAAGTAGTGAAAATCATGAGATTAAAAGATAGAATAGAAGAAGAATCAGATAGAATTTAATTTAGCTTCTTAAAATTAGAAATTGATTACGGTTTCGAATTTACATAAACATTGAGACATTAAATTTAATCATATTCGTTTACTTACTTATTCATACGAGTGATCTCTGGGCACATGGTCCATCGATGTCGACTTCCGTTTCCCTCTCTAAGAAAAAAATTGATTGATTCGTTATTAAAGAACGTAAAATTCTTGATATATAATTATTTTCTATATTATTGCTAATTTTGGGTGTTGAAACTAAGCTCTAACTTCAAAATTTGATTTCCCAGGATATCTAATAACCGGAAATATAAATAAATCCGTATTAGAAAGTCGAATTTAAAGTTTATTTAAAAAGTGATATTTTCATTCAAATTGTAAAATTTAGTCCCTTCATATATTACAAGTGGTTGATCACTTGAATTTTGAATTTTAAATGATTTTAAAGGATTTCTTGGAATTGTAAGGGTTTTCAAAAGTTCTTTTTTTTTTTAATTTTTATAGTTTGTCGTGAGATTTATAGGATTTCAAGAAATGTTAAGGAATTTAAAAAGTTATCGTAATCTTTTAATTGATTCCAAAAGAAATTTTATTCAACTTTTCCATGAATTTTACTTCCTACTGTTATATGGCATTGTTAATTTTCTATTCGAATCTATTTCTTTTGTTTGCTATTATAATTAGGTACCCTAAAGTTAATAGTAGGCTCAAATTCAAGTGTCTGAAAAATTTGTAGATTTTAGTGAAGACCTTTCATTTGAAACAATGGTTCATGACAATGAATACCATTTATACGCTTTCTAAGCTTGCTAATTAAATTTGACGTTACGAAGCATTAATGAGGAAACTGCCTTCATCTTCAATTAAAAAATTTTTTTTTTGAAGATAAGTAGTTAAGTTGTTGCCAAATGACGAAAGTCAAGGAAAGTTACTCTTCTCATTTTCTTCATCTCCGAGGAGAGAAAAATAGAACTGTTTTATTTAAAATTTACGTTGTAGTTTCAATTGTACTTATGCTCTTTTCTAAAGAAATAACTAAAGAAAGTAGAGAACTAGGCTAAAAGATCATGTTATTTTTATATAGAACAAGCATAACATTCTGGAAAATTATATAAATTTGTAATTTTATGGGTTTATCTCAGAAATCTGGGATCAGTTTTTATTAGAGCATGACTGAAAAGGAAAATATAAAGTGCATTTAGTGAATTGTTTTCCGGATATGAACGTAAAATTGAATGAAATGATCAAATGATAAAAAGAAGACAATAATTGTGCGCACAGCTTTCCGCTCGACGAATTTCACCTGTTATGATACTCGGATAATATTTTAAATATGTAGGCAACGAAATTCAAGGTTGAACGTAAAATTAGGTAAACTTCCTGCACTTAGTTTAGAATCTTAAATTTGAAATATATAAAAATTAAAAATAAGAATTCAATCTTCAATGTCTAGTTTTAATTTGAAAAGATCTCATGAAATTTCAAGAAGAATTTAATAAGATTTTAATTAGTACTTTAATTAAATAATATTGATTAAAAAAAAAATAATGCTATTAAAAACGTTAGTATTTTCGAAAAAAAATACACATCTATTGAAATTAATTATTCTGTAATGATTTTTTTGAGCTGCGACCTAATGATTATGTTCCCACCGCGGAAAAAAATATAAACTTAACGGGGAACCAAACTAAAGTAAAAGTAATGGACCCTGATCAGTGTATTCGGGTGTATAACCTTTAAAGTTTAAAGAAGCGTAAACCAAGACAATGTTCCGAATCGTTCCAACGGGTGGCTGCAATAATTAAAAAAAAAAGTAAAAAAAATATGTCGAGTCGTTCAAGCGGTTCTTCTAAAATCTTGTGTCTTCATTCAACCAGAAAAAAGATCAAAGGATCTTCGGTTGTATTGAACTTTATCGATATCATTCAAAAACAACGGACCTTTGTCCCAAAAATTAAATTCGTAAACTAATTTAGAACAGATATAAATATTGTCAAATACAAGACTTCGCAGTAAATCATGCAAGAAATTTTTTTAAATAATACTTTTAATCTTGAAAAATTACTTTAATCCAAAAATATGATTTCTGATATAAAATTATGTAAATGAGAGTAATAGAACGTTTCGCTTGGACGCATGAACACGATTATTTATCGCTTTACTTTCCCCAAGATCTGCTTCCGCTAATTCGTGCCAAACTCTCATGGACTCACGTTTTTTACAAGCAAGTTTTTTGCTACTTGTCATTCTTCATAGAAATTCTAAAATTCTTGTAAAAACTGAAAAACTATTATTTTTTAATTTATGCTAAATTTGATTCCTAGCTTGGTTAATCCCCAATTGTAAAATTTTGTATTCTTTTGAATTCCTTTGAATTCTTCGAAATTTTGTAGATTATTTTGATGATTAGGTAATTTCATTAAATACTTGACTATTATAAGTTCTTAATAATGAATTTACCTAATTATTTCAATGAAAATAATTTTCTGCAATTTTTTAGGTAATTCGGCAAATTTAATATTCGGGGATTTTACATTTCGAAATTTTATAATGTTGAGTATTTTCTATTTCGAGAATATTAACTTTCGGTAATATTATAAAGTTATCCCTATAACTTAATAATTTAATTAGATTTAAAGCAAGGTAATCGCGCCTGTTTTAAAAAGCTAATTGAATATAATGAATAATGCTACTATTATGTTATCTTTTTTTCTTGTTATTTTCTAGTCCCTCGTTTCTTCTCTTTATTAACATATCGCTTAATTTGCATTGATGAGCTTATTGTCAAGTAATTAAAACTCGAGTATACCACAGAAAAGCATCTAGCGATCGCAATTTTTACTCCTCCTGTCCCAGAAGATCATCAACTCGTAAAATAAGTACCGTTACGTTTTCTGCAACTAATTTCTTACAGACGATCAGTTGTTAATTATGCGAGGTCATAAAGTCTAACGACTGCCAAACGAGCTATTTATTTATTTTCGGTGGCATTGCAAATTAGGCTACTAACCAGGACATTGCTCAAACTAACATAAATCAGCAAATTAAAGAAAAATGATATCCTTTAAAATTTCCACTGGAACATTTTCGTCTATTCTTTTTCTTCCTATGGACGAATAAAATTGTTCTAATTTCTAATCTTGTTAAAATTCTATCAACGTGTCGCACTTTCATTCATTTGAATAGTAGAAAAAATTAATAGATATGCAAATTAAATGGCATGTTGAAAATTCCTAGCACAAAAATAAACTTCTTTGCATACCTTTTTTTTAATCCAAGGTTTCCTTCTAAAAATAGAAGTTTGACAAAAATATTAGTAAATCTCCTATAAATTTTAGAGGGTCTTTTCTGCATTTATGGCAACGGAAAAGCAGACAATGGAAAAATCTGTGAACCTTTTGGATTTAGAATTTAGAGACACCTACAGCATCTTGCTTCTGATTTAGATGGTATACCTGGTCAAATTGCAGTTGTCAAGATTACTTGTTAGTTTCCCTAGTAAGAGTGGTTTGTTCAGGTAATAATGGTCAGTTCCCCCTAATTTTCCACCGCACTAAAACTAAATACTTCTTCCTTCCTTCCGTACTCAGGTAAATATTCAGTTTTATGAAGATTTAGTCATTTACCCAGCCAGCCATTAGAATTTTCCTAAATCTTTACAAATCCTGGTAAACCTTCAGGGCCGCACTTGCCTAGTTCTTATTGGAAAAATCAATATTTTCTCAAATTTATAATATTATACTGATTGAGGATATAACACGTTGCTATCATATCATATACCAAATGTTGCTATCATATCAAAAATCGTAACGACCTTCACCCATAAGCTAACCGATAACTCACTTTCTGATATTCTTGCACTTTATAAATATGTACATACGTAGAGAAACTTTATCAGTAAAGATTAGAGCAAGAAGAAATATGTTTTTTTTTTTAATATACCAGTAATTGTTTAATTATTGGTAAACAAATCCAAAGAAATTACAGATACTTCCGAAATTTAGGAATCTTTTTTTTTTTTGAGTTAGAAAGTTGTTGTTGAAAAGAGGGAATAGAATAATCAAAAAAATATTTGCGATTACTTACTTTCGAAACCATTTAAATACACTCATAATTCCCATGATACATGTAACACAACGGCGAAAGAATCGTTGATAAATATTAATTACACAGCAACAACACGTAAGCGGTTTTGCAAAAATGCTTGTAAGTTTCAAAAGTCCAACGCGCGTTTCTGTTTCTATTTCACTATTCTCACTGTTACCGGCGCGGTACCTTGCGTTTGCCTGAACTCTGGTTGCACGGATGCCTCGATCTCGAGTACTTCTCCCTCCCTTTGGAACAAATACTTCATTGCTTCGATACGCTTTCAATGTCCCTTCCAAAATTTGCTCGTACATCCTTTCCAAGGTTTTGCTGATGCCCGGAAGTGAAATCAAAACACTTTTATAAAAATTTTCAATCGCATAACGCAAATAATTAAAAACAGTTTATTAAAAATACCATGAAATGTTTAAAAAATCATAGAAATCTCTTGAAATCCCTTAAAATTCTATGAAAGTCTTTAAAGTTGCTAATATATTTTTGTATTCCAGAATATTCTTTAAAATTCCTAGAATCCTCTCGAAATCCTTTAAAAATTTAAGGCAAACTATAAAATCTCTTAAAAACTCTTAGAATTCGTCAAAATCTCTCTTGAAATCTTTAGAAACTCTTAAAATCTCAGAGAATGCCTGAAAATTCTTTATATGTATACGGAAATTTCGATATCATCTACTATATTAAATCATAATTCAATGTTATGAAATACATATTTCAAGGAAATGGTTTGCCCCTTTGAAATGAAAAATGTTTGATTTTTTATGCAATTCATGTGCTGCAATTTAACATTATCCATCAGAGGATTTTCACATCACAAAACTACCACTTTATAAATTTCACATCGCAAGAATTAATTTATTATTGCACATTTAAGGTTTTTTCCCATCTTACCGAATAATTAACCGACTTGAATTACATAGTTGTGCATTCGATGATGACTTATTCGCTACTGTTTGGCCAGATCGTCTCAGGAACCTTTATTTTCAAATCTTGACTTTGCTGTAATCTCACAAGGCGACCTTTTCTGTTTATACTCGTATTTCTTTTACACAACATCAACACATAATAATGTAATTATTTTCTCCAATTCGTGGATTTTAAATAAGCAGAATTTTTTAAGATTTCTATGAAAAACATATGATTTAAATAATCCTAATTAGCGCAATCTTTTAAACTATCTTTATAACATCATAAAATTATAATGAGAAAAAGAAACAGAAACTGGAATCTTATAAGGCATTGCTTCTCTTTATCGCTTATTTTATCGTATTTATTTACTTATTTATTTATTGCATAAATGCTCTAAAATTGAAACTGTAAATGAAAATTCTTCTCTATCAGAGAAATTCTTGGCAAACCTTATCTTTTGAGGAAAAGGGAACTTTATAAAGGAATTTCAACTCTAAAGAGAGAACGTTGTCTGTAACGTGAGTAAATTTTTGCTTTTTTTTTCGTCGGTACGTTTCATGAAAATACCAGACAGCAATCAGCACATTAAGTAGTAATAAACAGTAATTACAGCGTTTTATTTGACATGATAAGATAAAACTAGGGCAAGATATAGAATTAAATAAACGTGAATTCTCAGGTTTTCTTACGGTAAAAAGTAATCCAGATTAGCTTTTTTTCTGTTTTTATTGAATCGAAGAATTTGCTTCGATTTGATTTTATTGAATGGAAAATGGCTTCTTAATTTGTAAAAATAAATAATGCGCGCAAACTCTCTTATACAATTAACTAATTTGATTTAACTTATGTACATCGTTTCTCAGGCGAAGATTAGGAGACTAAGAAGACAAAAGTCCAGCATAATAAATAACAAATGACATTTTGTCTAAAAAAGAGTAAAAGTAGAGAGTAATTATTATAAACGGTAACTTTGTGCAAAAAATATTGTGCATTTAAACATACATAAATTTGTAAATCATTAATTAATAATCTGCATTCGGTATTCGTTGATTTCTATTTACATATCATAGTTAAATATTCTTTGTAAAAGTGTTATACTACTAAAAACCAGAGATTTAAACATAGTAATTTCTTTTCCTGCCTCCTATCACATAAAATCGTTTGTCGAATATTTTAATTAAAATTAGGTTGCAATAAATATATTAATCTCTTATATGTTTGTAAGACTTAATCATACAGAATCACTTTTATGAATTAAATGCACAAAAGTCGTTTTCTTAAATTCTTAATAAAATCCAGCATTTAAAAATGCAAAATAAACTTCATAAATATTACTGACTCGTGCATAGAAAGTCATAAAAAAGGGGAAGACGTTGCAAATTTAAGGTGCTTTCATTTCTTGTTTTATGCAAAACTTCATCGCATCCCAGCCTTCAGTTTTTGTTTGAGACTGCAAATTAAAAAATATAAGGAAATTCCATATTTAATATAACATTTGAAATATTTAGTAGTGTTATTAAGTCATTACTTCCTAAGTCAAGAAATATTAATTAATTAACAATTATAAAGCCAAAAGACATATAAAGCGTAAGTGCGCGCCTACAGTTAGATTTTCAAACATACACACTTGCAGCAAAGATTAATGATTGCTATAGAACAGGCTTAAAATTTTAAATTATAATAATAAATAATCATTAAATAAATTGCTATAACTGTTTATAGTAAAACCTCAAAGAGAACTTTTTAATTAATCAAATTACAAATTTTTGAATACAATTACCTTAAATCCTCTGTGAAGTCTGTCTTTCATAATTGCTATAAATTCTTTGTACGATAATTGACCGTCCCCATCGACATCAAAAATTGCAAATACTGTATCAATAATGTGCGAAGATAACTGAGTTCCTGTACAAATTTTCACAGCTCTTGAAAATTCATCTGCAATTGAAAATCTTAGATGAGACATCGAAGATTGTTTTTTTTATGAAATATATTTTCCCCGTACAATATTTATTTTAATTAAAAAGTTGGCACTCTCGATTGAAAAATTACCTTTTGAAATCGGATGATCTGCCAGAGTATACATTCTCATCGCGATCGAGAAATCCTCCAAATTGTTCAAAAATTGATAAAATACTTGGAATTCGTTGAAATTAATTCCTAATGTGTTATTTGAACGAGTTAATAATCTGTCTAAATATTTATCATATCTGTAAAGGAGGAGAATATAAGAATTATAACAATATTAAGAAATATTAAAAATTAATAATATCCGAATAAAAAAAGGATTTAAAAAATTACATGATTCCAATTAGAAATTCAGCAATTTTAAGCCTTAGAGATTTTTTGCGATTTTCCAAAATTTTAAGGGATTTTACAAGACTTCATTGGATTTTAAGGAATTTGGAATAATAATAATAATCGAATCTAAGTATTTAACACTTTTTTTTAAAACTTACTCGTCTGTATCAAGATAAGTGTATCTCAGTAAAATTTTCGCAAAATCTAACTCGGATATCGTGTCATGACCTTTGCTAAATTCGTGAAATTCCAATTCTAGTACTTCGTGCTGGAGATTCTCCATAAAACGACGGAAGCCCTCATATTTTAGTTCGCGTTTTCCATCTTGGCCAAAAAAGTGAATCATTAGCGTCGTATCAACTGAATGACGCCGTTGCAAGCCCTTTAAAAAATTTTAATTAGATAAAAACAGTTTTTAATAATAGATTTCGGAGTTACCTCTGAAAAGGCATCTTTGAAAGATAAAAAATATTTATACTCTCATACCTGATCATCATCGATATATTGTCCCTGAATTTCTTCTGGAGTAGTATTTTTCATAGTTAATTTATTTAAATCCTCTTTCGTTTCCTCGCCTTGCCTTCCTCTCCAGGCGTGGCTAAAAATTTTTTCCATCTGTATAAAATAAAGATAAAATATTAACACTTTTTTGAAAAGCATTGCTAAAATATTCAGGGTTAGTATTAACAGTATTGACACATTGTAAATTAATTATCCAACACCTTCACATCTGGAATAAGTGCTACATGTTAATTAACAAAACACGAAACGGATAAGTGGTTATGGATTTCTAATTATTTGTAAATTAAGTTATTTACACAGTAAGGAATGAAATGAGGAAATTATTTTCTAAATTAAAATTCAGCACACTTTCAAAACAATCAATTTTTTTAATCAGTCTCAAACCGTATCACTTACGAAAAAAGTCGAGTTTGCATTTTCTTTTGCATGTTGGGTCTCACGAAGTTTCGCTCTAATTTTCAAAGCCTCTTCGCTCGGTGCCATCAAAACTCGCAACTAATGTTTAAAATTTTTAAATTACAATAATTTTGAAAGTTCTTTTTCACAAGTTAGGAAAAGCCGCACGCAAAAATCACGCCTCTGGTTAATTTATTAGGCAAAAGTAAAATCGATTCGAGATTAACATTTTTCAAATTAAGACCATGTATCATTTACCGGATCCTTACCTTATCGGCCTTTTTTCTTGTAATTTAATTTCTATATTTAATTATTTATTGGGATATCGAGTTGAAAATTTCTAAAGTCATAGGAATTAATATAGTAAGGTACGTTTAGCCGGTCCTAAATTTTTATTAAAACAAAAAAAAAAATTTTTATTTTTTATTTTATAAATGTAAATATTTAGGGCCAGTTAAACATTTATTTAAGCATTTACTTCAATTTTAGAAATTTTCAACTCGATATCATAAATCTCAATCAATGTAGCAATAGCATTGCAGCGGAAACAATGCCGGTAAGGTAGAAATCGGATAAACGATACATATGGCCTTAAGATTTTCAAAAATATATATTTTAGATTTAATAATCTTGTAGGACTTGTAATTTATCTCTACACTATAAATTATTATCGACTAGGTACGCCTTCAGCAATTAGCATTTGCCATCTTTTTCAATATGCAAGTAAGCGATAAAATATAGATTTCTGTTTATTTATTCTTATAACGAAGGCAAAATTATTATCTCTTTGCATAACAAAAGAGTAAAAAAGTCAATACGTTGACGTAACTTGGCTTTTACTTTATCCGAACGAGTTCTCAGTTTTGCTCTCGTCACTAGTTTTTATTTTTCTTTTTTCTTTTTTTTTTTAATACGATTTTAATTAATGAAAAAAATCCAAGAGTGAGCATTTCATAGGGTATGAATAATCGATAGACTGTCCCTTTGATCGCTCATAAACTTGTCGAGTGTACTAATTGCAAATAAAATTAAGACATCGGAAAGATGTAATATACTATGTGTAATATCGAAAACCTTGTTGTTTTACTAAGTAGAAATACTATCGATGCAAAATATCTAATTAATATCCGCTTTGGGTAATCTATTTCAACCGTCAGTAATTTGAAAACGCGGACAGTGTGTAAGTGGATACATATCAAACCGGTGTTTATGTTTATAATATATTTGATTTTTTTCGTTTTATTCTGCTAAGGAAATTTGTTTTTGATTTGCATCAAAACAAAAGCAAATATAGGAAATATAAAATTAATCAAACAGTAAGGATTTTGATTGTTTTGCTGGATATATACAAAGCTTAATCATGATTTAATGATTTATATAAGAAAAGGATTTTCATGGATCTTATGTTATTATAATTACAAGTGAGAAAAAATGCATAGAGTAGAAGTTTATTGACATAACAGCTAGGGTGGCGCTAGTCCTAAAAAACTGCCACCCTGAATAGTTGTTAGATATAAGAGGGTGCATTAGTGATCTTAAATAAAATTAAAACGAGAATAGTTGAATTTCGTAAGAAAAGTATAAAAATGAGTTAATCAAAAATTAAAAGCGGAACATAGCGAGGATGATGATAGAAATATCTTTTAATTGAGAGTTTTTCAAATTGGGGATTTAGGGGTTATAGAAATTCAAGAACGAATAAGAATTAGAAATCTAAATATCACAGTTAGTGAATAGTTGAGTTATTTGCTTTTGCGACGGGATGGCAGAAACTCACAGCACGTTTTGTAAGATCGTCGAGTTCTCGTTCCTTCAGACCTTCGCCAAAGAGTCGTCGAATCTGTGAATGTTTCATGCAGAGAAATAATGAGTAATTTGATGACAGACAGGTACAAAGAGAAACAATTTTTCATGTTTTTAGAAATTATTTTTATACCTTTCTGCCGCCTCATATAAATGAATAATATTTCCCAAAACTATTTTTCAAAATAATAATATTTTCGAATGTTATAATTTGGTACAGCTTACCACCAGGAATTCTGTCTTGTCGACTCTCTCGTTTCCGTCAGTATCGAACATATTGAAAGCAATTCGAAAACCTGTTTGGGGTTCTGCAAAAAGAGAGAATGAATTTAGAATGATATAAAATGCATAATTAAGTAGTTGGTGTTCTTTTAAAAATAATTTCAAGTTCGTATCAAAGTATCGAAGTACAAAATGATGAGTACAAAGTAGAAAAATCAAATTTTAACTTGGACATGGTTATTTATAATAATAAAGTATCGTTTATTTTAGATTTCCACTAATTTCGAAGGATTATAAAGAATTTCCAGGTATTCTATGAGATTTTGACGAATTTTAGGGACTTTTGATGAATTTGAAGCGATTTTAAAGGATTTTAAATATTTTCATGGAATTTTAAGGAATTTTACAAGATATAAGGTATAAGGTGAGAGAAAATTACCATTAATAAAGTAGGTTATTAAAAGAAAAAGTTATTTAAAAAATTTTATTAAATGTGCGTTAATTTTGGCTATTAATTCAATTAAAACAACACGTTGGTGAATAAATAACGAGCTGAGTGTTGGAAGAAGTAATAGCTTGGCACTCGTATCGAACATTGAAAACCCCACGTGTGCAAGGGTAATAATTGATGAACATGTTAGTGAAACTGTCAGTTATACGAGGGTAGAGTAACTAACTAAGTACTTTAGGCGCGGACATTCATAAATAAAACGGCCGTTCTTGTGCAAACTATAATTTGGAAAAGGGGTGAAAAGAGTAGACTATAACCACTGTGCAGACTTGAGAACACGTCCTGGAGGATTTATGAACCACACACTGAACTTTAGAAGCACGTACATCTTACATATGTGTATATATGTATATAAATTCCATTCTCCTTCATAATTTTCTTGCAAAAGTGTTCCAAAGATTTTAGAAGACTTACTTGTTAGGATAGAGAGCAGAAACAAGTACTCGGTGTACGATAATATCCCTGAAACAAAAGAAGGAATTTTTTACCATTAATATCAATTTTTTTTTAAAACTTAACATTTAAATCTTTTTGTATTTCAAAAAATAGATTTCTCTGTTTGAAAAATTCGCGAAAAGGCTGTAAATTAATGACGAAGGGTTATCTTAGTCTTAGCAAAGAAATTGATGTCACTTATAATGAACTCGTTTATCAACCATTGGAATTCCCACGCGTGCAAACTGAGATTGAAAGACGTGTTGCGGAGAGTGCAGGTTTCTTATTATTAAAAGGGCGGAGGTGTGAAACTGGCCCTGTCATTATTTGCATTTCCATTAGCGTGACAAACAGGCGCGAATGCATAAAACTAAGAACTCCTTTGATTCTCACACAAGGTAGATTGGAAACGAAGGTAAAAACAAGTAATTACAATGCCACAAGATTCAATTCCCGTGTGGAAAAATTTTTGGATCTAATCGGGGGCTAGCCAGACCGGCTGAGAGTGCTACTCTGGCGCTGACCGGACCGACTAATCGTGGCGTCGTTCAGAACTGACTTTTTCCTTTAAAATCGATTTTCTCATTTAAAAAGTTCTTGAGATCGAAAATATTTGAAAATATTTAAATTTAAAAAAAATTTAATCCTTAAATTATACATTTCTTGAATATTCTCCAGAGTATTTTTCTTAGGGCATGTTTTTATTTTGTATTTTATTTTTTAAATTAAATATTTTTTTAAATTGAAACGTAATACCTTTGTCTCGAAGATTCCGAAACATGTGTGTACTTCCATGGCGAAGGGAGGGAGTCGAGTTTTTCATGACATCTAGTTCCTTGTCGGATATTACTCGCCTTTTGAGTCTAGCTGAAAATGAATAAGGGATATAAACTTGTTTTCTGAAATAACTATCGATTTGTCAATTTTGACAAGAACTTAAGTCTCGTATTATCTATTGCACGCAAAAAGGGAAGAAGTATCAACAATCTGGGGAAGCAGAAAAAGTGATTTTTCGATTTCGTTCTTGTTTTTCTCTATAGGGATGGCAAGTAAAAACGTTGACGTGTTTTTAAAAGCTTGTGCTAAAATAAATCATTAAGAAATGTGTACATGCAAAGCGTGAGAACAAATAAAGTACGTGCGAGACGATGATTTCGTCCTTGACTTTAAATTTTACTGTGAGAACAAAATTTAATTGCTTGAAGTAAAATTGAATACTTCAATGAAAGTTTATTAATTTGATCAAACAGATTAAACACATCTGACAGATTCTGCGGATTTAAATAATCAGACAAATTAAAGAAGCTTTTAAATGTGTTTCTAAAGTATTACATAAGAAAACTTACGTCTTGGCTGAGCTTCGACAACGCTTTCAAGAAAGTCTTGAGGCGTCATATAGAGTTGTCCATCATACTCTACAGATGCAAATTTTATAAATCTTCGTTCCCTCATTGTGAGTCTGACAGCTTTCCCTATATCCTCATCATGCTGAAACATTATGCATAATTTCTTCAGTCTAGGGCATTTAATTAACAATATAATCTTACTAACAATAAAGCCTAATATTTTCAATTTATAAAGTTGAATCATCTACAAAACTATATTGAAATTGGCATTATAGGAAAATTCCGTGTCATTTCCGGTTTGAAAACACTTTTCTGGGTCTTTTAGACCCAGAAAATAATCGAAGTCTTTTAGATTCTTTTGACTTGTTTTGTATTATTTTACATTGTTTTGCATTCCTTTCAATATCTCCTGAATTCTTCATTGAAATTTTGTTTACTTGAATTGGAAAGTAAGGTTTTTCTGCTTTTAATCAAATAGTAAATATTTCCCTGTTCATTTTTTATTTACGCTTAACATAAGACACCCTTTATCGCGTACGATACTTAATTGAGAAAATTCATCTGGAACGTGAGAAGTTGAAAATAAGACGTTGTAAATATACCTCCGAGGACGTTGTACCTGATAAGCTATAGTGCTGAATTGAACAAGTTACCATTTAATTACAGAAGTTACTGTCCATAAGTTGTGCAAAACGTGTTACAATTATTTTTGAGAATCTTTAGTACATACTTGTAGCTTCACTTGCAGCTATATGAAATGCTATACATATTAAGAAAATATGTGATATGATAATGTTTCTTCCGCCCGCGAGCAAATCCGCTATACATTAAATTATGTATAATGCAACGGGTTTAGCGTTAGAAATTAAAAAATTTAACAATAATACATTGAACATTATTTAACAAACTTATGATCATTTTAAATAGGGAATTTTGGATTTCACGTTACAAAAATATACGTTTTACAATATTAAAATTAGTCGAACTCTCCTTCTATCTTTAAATTCAAGTTGTTGTAATAACGAATCGCCAGAGTTGGCACGAAAGTAGACTCGAGGACAATCACCTAAAGTTGAAATCTTTGCCAAATATTTTCCTGAAGTAATAATAAAATCAACAAATTGAGCGTAATAAAATGAATGCAAATAACAGAATAGTAATCGGTTAAAGCTTACTGTTATCTTTATAAGATATTATTATATTTAATGGACATTTCATAATATTCTAATATCTACAAGAAAGATATAAAATGACGTAATTCCAATTTGATATTCAACATTTTAAAATCTTTTAAATAAACATTTTTGTTTCCTGCGATTTCGACTTTTTTCGAAATCTCAAAAACACTTAATCTCATTGCTATTTTCACTTCTTGGAAATTGTCCAAACAATGCTGACTTTTGTCAGACGTGAACTATTTCTCTCTCATCCAAAAAGGTTTCCTTTCTCTGACGTAATTTTCTTCTTCCGGTCACGTAATTGATATGTCTAGAAACTGTTTGTTGAATTAAGAGCTTTGAGAAAGTGCCGAAATTATCGCATCAAGTTTCTTCGGATTTATGTCTTAAGACATAAATCCGAAGAAACTTGATACGATTTACACTGAAAAAAATTGTTCCTGCAAAATCCCCGAACTTATGAAATTTCGAATAAATATTTGGACACTTAACGAAACAAACTTTTTCTATGTGTTTGTAACAAATTGTTGCAATGATACTGTATAAACCTCCCTAATAATGAAGAGCCAATGATATCAGGCGACGAAAAGAAATATTTAAATTGAAAATAGTCGGGCCCACAAGGCAATTTCTTTTAAATTAAAAAAAAACCTACAATTTTGTGGCCAATTATTTTTGTGATTAATTTATGAGACCAGGTGTTTGTTTTTATGGAGTGGACAAGTGATTTTTATTGTATTTCGAAGAAGATGAGCTTGAGGCGAAAAAGAGGTGTCTGAGATTAAGCGACCGACACGAGGGAGGTAAAGTTTTTTCGCCACGCAGGTGGCTTGATCGAGTCGTAAAAATAAAATCGGAACAATAACAACTCGTGTCGCGCGTTGAATATAACATAGCCAGACGTTTTCGCCTTTCGGATGCCGCACATTTGCGCGACAACGTATATTTTCTCATGCAACTTTAGACGTGCAAGCGTGCAACAACCGCGGCACATCTTTTATTCAAAAATACCAATGGCTCGTGTGGATAAAGATGTCAATTCTAAGGCAGTAAAAGGAAATTTATTGCGAAAATCGAAAGTGTCGCTGATATCAAAGGAAAGAAAGCTTTATCGATGTGGTAGTCATTTTTTTATGGGATAAATGCAGCTTGCAACCGCATTTATCAGTTTGTAGGATGTAGAAACCTCGTTTTCATCCCCTATTCAAAAATTGGAGTTATCTTTTTTTTTCTCTTTCTCTTTTCGCTTGAAATTTTTTTTTTCATGAATTTTAAGGGATTTCGATTTTCTATTTTTGTTTCGTAAAGTGGGCGTAATGTAAAGTGGACTTTGCGTAATATCTCGTGTATGAAGAGCTCTACTGATCCAAATTCGAATTCAAAAGTTTATCTGTATCACACATGCGATTCTGTGAATTCTCCCAGTGAGTGAAAAAAAAATAGAAAAGCCCCCTACATACGTGGACCGTATTCGATCTTCTGCAGGGACGACTGCCTGCATAAATTAACCTTGCTCGAGTATAATCTTAAGTAACGCGGGCACTCGGTAATTGCCCGTCGTGGGTCCCTTGGCGCCCCTCGGCGCTTGTTAACCTCAGACACGTTTGGACAGCCAGGCGCGAATCTTACCGCCGCGCCGAGCCCGGTTCTTTGACGAGGACAAAACTAATTCGAGAAAAAAAATTACTCATCCCCAAATTTCTCCACGCACGAGAATCCCACCTTTCTCTTTCATTAGGCCATTTAGAGTCAAGTATATACCAATCGTTCTCGTGAAATTAATTTTCACTCTACAGTTTCTAATTTTCTATACATATAAATCTTTCCATTCATACCACCAAAAAAATAAAAAATGGACATAAAATAATTGAATGCAGTTCGTAACGTTGCTGTTGTAACGAAAAAATTGTATTATTTTAAATAATTCAAGAATGTATGTAGATTTTGAAATTACTTGAAAATTTTAAAACTCTTAATTCTTTTGCAATTGCATGAAAATTCTTAAAAATCATTTGAGATCTCTTGAAATCTTCTGAAAGACCTTAAATTTCACGGCAACCCTTCTAAAAGTGAGTTAACCCTTTTAAAGTTTATTTAAAGTCCTTTAATATCTTCCAATTTCTGGAAATCCTTTAAAATTCCTAAAAAAAAAATTTTGATATGTCTTAAAATCTGTTTAACTCTTTGAAATTTTTAAAAATCGAACCCATTTGTATCCTTAAAATTTTACACTCATTTTGAAACTTCTCCAGTTAAAAAAGTGGTTTATGTGATTGGATTCTTTTTTCATTTTATAAAATGAAATTATGTACTGAAGATTCAGATATTTTATGATAAAAGTTTAAAAAATTATCATGAGCATAAATTATTGACAAAGGCGCGCGCATGACATTCTAGATATATAAAAATTGCTCGAAAAATTGACAGTTAAAGATTAACGATCCCGTAAAGTGCGTAGGATGACAAGAATTTATTCCGCATTCTTCCCCAAGGTAGAGCGCCAAGTGCACGACCGAAGGAACAATATAGAGTCATTAAACGCGTATTTAGTTTCTCCCAGTTAATTTCATATTCGGAAACTGAATCTTTTTTTCATATTGTGAATTATGGGATCATAACTTAAGCACATGAATAGAATCTCTCATGAAATACATATACTTTTTTTTGTCTTTCACTCTTCTTCTCTTCTTAAATTATGGAAGGTAATGTATAAAGTGTTGAGTATATAAATTTAGTACTAGTTGTTGCTACGTCTCATTTATAAGAAACTTTACGTGGGTGATTTCGTTCTGGGCTCGACCAAGACAAAGGATAGGATTCACATGTACCAACGTGTTTAACGCGTTGAACAACGGCCAATACATTGGATGCAAGAACATTTAAACGTAAATTACTCTCAAGTGTTCTCCACGGTGTAGATTCTGCTAATTTGCTGTACTTGAGACTATGTTGCGTATACGAAATATTTCTTAGGTTTAACGCTTTTAATTTGAAATGATTGAAAGACTTTAATTTATTCAGTAAGCCCAAAATTCCATCGACCTTGAACAGATGTCTCACATTGCGAGATTTAATCTGAAGATTCTGCACTATAAATTTCAGCACCCGGTCAAGCGGTCTCAGTAGCAAAGATAATAGTTTCGCGAGGGCGACTATAAATCCCTTGTTTCAGTGGTCAATGGACGCATAGATTGTGATTTAAGAAAGGCGATAGCCTATAAAAATAGATCACAATCTTTTACAGGGGACTCATCTTAGCCCGGCGGCACTTTTGTGCTATAATTGCTATGACAAAAAGCACAGTCAGAAGGTTGCTCTTTTCTGCATATAATTCAGATTCACGCCCCTATAGTTTGTGTAAAATGATCTATTGAAAGTGATTCTTCGGCCTACTTGATACAAATGAATCAAGGATTCTATCATGAGGAGATTAAAATCAATAGTTTATTGTAGTCGAGTTCTCTTTGAGACTTTAATAGATTTATGATCTTGAGGGTATTGTCGTTTTGAATTATCATACTCGTTGATAAGTTGATCCTAGATGAAAAGCAAATAGAAAATAGAAAATAATAGAAATTAAAAATACAAAATAGATCTTTTATTATATAAATAAAAAATATGAATATGCAAAAAGTCAGAGCGAGTTATGAAAGTTAAGTTAGCACATTTTTCACGTGCGTACTGGATTCCGAAGGGCGTTATTCTGGCATGTTAGCGGTTTGGGTAATAACAGACTGAAGGAACATTATGCTAACCACTTTTTCTGTTTTCCCTTTTTTTTTTACCATCATCGTCATAGCGATTAACGCCACTTCATCCACCGCAGTCAATTTGTATCCCCTTTTTTTCAATAACGAAGCACGCATAGTCGAAATCAGTACATCCATTATTATCCTTATTCCGTATAGTTTCTTTTTGAGTATTTATTTGGTAAAAATTGTAATCCTCAACATTCCATACGTTTCATTATCTATACCATTGGGAGAATGCAGTTTGTGTATTTTATACTTGAGTAAGAACGAATTGCAGGGGCTTAAAGCTTCCGCAATGCCTTGCTCAAACTGTGTCACGCCTGGTTTTATTTATAGCCAGATGTTAAGAGTTAGAGAGACAGTCGAATCAGAGGGACGAATATGCGTTGACGAACCTGCGCCATCGACTCGCGAATATTTCTTTAGAATGGGCTCAAGTGCCGGAAATGAACTGCCACCAAGTATCCCGTCAATACTCAATGCAAAAAATTTCATGCAGAGAGAGGAGACAAAATTTTATGCTGAAATGAAAAATGCATGCATTTTTCTATTAATCATGCAAAGTACTGATTATAGTGATAATGTCAGTTGATCGTTAACATTGTGAGCTTTAACACTGTAGCTGAACATACGATAACAAGGATGAACAAACGTGCGAATTTCAATTTAAATAATGAGATGCGTGAAGTGTTAATCTTCGAGCATTAAAGATAATCTGCGTGGAAGAATCGGCCATTTGGTTATAATATGGTACAGCATGAAGTGCGGGCCAATCTGCCCACTCATCTGGAACGACGGCATTCACGGTGTTCAATGTTCATGTCTATAACACATTCACGGCCCACCGATCACTGTACTTACAGAAAGCTGTGAGAGTTAGTATCTACCGGTCGGTAGTGATCAGGCCAAGAAATTGAAATCAGATAACAGTGCTTCCATGCGCATCGCAATTGCGAAAATTTGCATTGGAATTACCTGAGAATGGGCAGCTTTACCTTTGGCAACAGGTCGCACGCATATAAGCCATGAGCACGCTTTTACTTTCTTCCAAGAAGGAAAAGATCCCCTAAAATTGCTGTTTCACTTCCCGAAATTTTGGGATCATTTGAAACACGTGCGAGAATATTAGATTCATCCGAGGGTGTGACTGACTTAGAGACATCGATTTTATTCGATTGTTATTAGAATCTATTGTTTCGTAGGTGTTTTAGATATATTGGCATCCTTATGTGAGATTCTATTGCAAATTACATTGACTTACAGTCAAGAAAATAGATTTCTGAAGTGCAATAACATGAATTTCAGTCTTCACATTTTGTTATGTCTTATTGACCAATTACTTGTGCATGAAGCCATTTGCAACGTGATTCAATAACTGGCGCCTATCTATAGAAGATCGAGATTAGTATCGAGCTGATGGGGTGAGCAAGATACGGTCACAACCTCGGTTGCGATAATGGGGACTTCAGAGTTGTAGGACGTGATTTGTGGCAGCAAAAGGATCAAGAAAATGCTTAGAGTGGGCGCGTACACGGGAGCATAGGACATTACAATTTTTAAATCAGAGTTAAAAAAATTGTAACTAAAAATGTCATCTATTCATTTGTTAATTTTGATAAAAAGCTTATGTTAGGTTTTAAAGATAATTTCGAGAATAATTCTTGTTTACGATTGATCTTAGAAAAGATAGTTAACTTGAACTAAAGATGTTCGAGTTATCTAGATTCGTTGAAACGATGAAAGTAACATTAAATGCTTCTTCGAAAACTGAGGGTTGATTTTATCAGAGTCGTTGACGCGAAGTAAATTTAAGGTTGCGGCAACCCTTCGAAAAAGAAAGTTTGAATCACCATTTTGAAGATGTTTCCTAGACCACCCAAGTCATTTAACTTAATCCGGTATCAATTTCAGAGGATTTATATCAAATCGACATTAAATGTTTAACTGCTTCAAGATTCTTTGGAGGAAAGGAAAATATATTTCAATCTGACATTCCTTAGTCATTTTTTCTACTATCAAGTAGAAAAAATACTGAGGAGATTAAATTGGCACCTGTTTAAATCGATGTTAATAGAGGTTTTCATGTAAATTGGATTTTCAATTAACTTGGTGCAATCTCTGCAAATCACGCCTCGTTTACGGCATCACGGTATATCGAAATTCACGCCGGGAGCAAATTATCACGCGATTATGCGTGAAATCAATATTTGTTGTAGTAAATAGTGTCTAAAGGCGCAGCTTAGTGTCAGAAGCAATTTTCCTCTCTCCTTTTGCTTTAAAATAATTTTATGCTATATAAGCTTAAGCTGTTCTAAACTCATTCCTTTAAACGCTATAAAAATAAACAATAATTACTATACTACCGTTTTCTTAATAGTAAAAACATATAACAAATGTCAGGAATTTTTTAGCATTTGTTTTCACTCACTAATTTGGTTATTTATTGTCAATTGCTACGTGCTTTGAGTTTATGGTTTTTTTTTTTGTCAAGAATAATTCTAAGTTTCGCTACTAAATTTATGTCTTTTACGAAAAAACGAAAATTGCACTATGTGCATTTTCCCAGCACATTTTAAATGCAAATGATAGTCGTAAAATTCGTACTGGACACTCAAGACTATGAATAGATCAACGGCTGTCTGTGCGACTCTCTTTGTTTCAGTTTAAAAATAAGTGAAGAGCAGGAAATAGAAAATAGAACTTGCAAACACTCAACAGATTTAATTTCGAATTTCTCTTATCTGTCCCTTTAGAATCATAAAAAAAAATATGTTACACGTTTCTCAGTTGACTATAGTAGAATGTTACACGCAACCTGAAACGCACGCCTTTGTGAATTTCTGCTTTTAATTTTTAAAAATTTTATTTTATAAAGTATCTTAATCTTGAATAATTTCATTTTAGGCTCAAAAATAATCCTATCATAAAAATTTAAAAAAATAGGCAAATAAAAATTCAGTCAATAGGTGAAGCGAGGATATTAGCTTTTTCATCCGGTGTGACTCACTTATCAAGACTGATTTTATTCAATTTTAAAGAAGCTTATTCGACACAACTGCAACTTCTTTTTTATTTTAGGATTAAGGATATACATAATAAAACATAAGATACTCTCTTGGAAATGAACTGCAATTGTTTGGAAACTAAGGTGGGATTGTTCACGCGAACTTAAGCGCGGAACCACGAGTTATGTTAATTAGCGAGGGTAATGGCTGCGATTCGTCTAAATTAATTATCGCCCCATTCTAAAGCACTGAAATTAGCAAGTTAACGTAGGTGTGGGGCGTGCACGGGATGCATCGCACCGTATTGCAATGCATCAATGCAAAACAATGTCGATAATTGAATATTTGAGAGATTATGATTTAAGAACCGCCTAAGGATCGCTGCTGCGACGCCTTTCTTTATGATTATGCACTTTATACATACAGTTTATACATAATACATACGGATTGTAAGAGTATGTACTGTCTAACGTAATAAATAACGATTTCGGCCGATGATGGGGAGTTAGGGACTCGTTATCCTTAAGAATACATTATCCTGCATTCAAAACGCCTCTAACAAGATTTGATTGCAATATATTGAACTCTTTTTATACAATTGGAAGCAATGATTCATTATTGTTATTTCACAAGGGCTCATGAAATTAGGCTTATTAGCTTTATGATGTTGATTAGCTTGATGATTTTTCACAGTATTTCTTTTCGAAGTTTGCGTTAATGAATGAACAAATGTGAATGGTAAATTACATCTTATTACGAGAGAGGATCAATAATCGCTGTTTCATTACGTACTCACAATTCTTGATTGACGAGTGAGCGCCAATGACTAATGGACTCACTTCATTCACCATTGAGAAAGGTGCAATGTACACTGTTAGAAAAATTCATACAACT
>CAJFCP010000132.1:1788105-1836130 GCA_904066005.1 Synergus itoensis | reverse complement strand
ATTGACCCTATATCAATGATACGTTTGTTTGATTCAAACAAACTTTTTTCTGAGTGTAAAACGTTTAAGAATTGGTGATATTAGCTTTGTTTAAGAGCATAGACCCTCAAGAAAATTTTGAAGGTCGGCCCTTCCCCTCTCATGTGGATAATTGGCTGAATTCCGAAAATTGCATATCAATGTACAAGGACAGTAGTAAACTGTGTGTTAGTACTCGCGAGCCCGCCTAAGTAAGTAGAAAAGTCCAGGAACGATCAGACAAGGATAGAAGTAAAAGCGCTGGGGTAAGTTTGTGGATGGGACGAGGTCTCGGTGGTAGAATATTACCGGGACCTTGCCACTACTTTGCCACCTTTAGATCTTATCTGAGTCTCTGTTTTTACAGGCATGCTACGACCCACGAGTATCGTTTAACTTGTATTACAAGTTACAGAAAACCTGATCGATCCCGTAGGCCCCTATTTCGTGTTTACATTTCAATATCTGAACAATTTACAAACAATATTGCACGCAACAATTTTCTGCATACTATTTTACTCCATCCATGGTCAAACTGAACTAAACGCGGAAGCAACCCTGAATGAAAAAATAAAAGTGTTAAGGTTACTCCAATCGATGAATGGAAATTATGTACTGTAACTATATGTATACCTACATTTTTTTACATTCACCTTTATTGTCGTTGGCCAATTTATTTCTACTTCTATAGTATTCTAAAATTTTATCTAATGAATAAAATACAATTTTCATACAAGTTTTATTTGAATTGAAATTGCTGATCATAATCGTAATTTATACTTTTGTTGAATTTTGTCGTTCAATGCAAAGTGTTCATTTCTTTTGCGTAATATCTGGGTACTAAACTATGGGATATCTGGATATTATATCTATGAGTACTTAAATATGTTGATTGTAGGGATTGATGGAAAAATATGTTCTTTCCATCAACATGTTCGTAATAAATATTATTTATAAAAAAGGGACCTTTCCTACATCGATTTTCATCAATATTTGCCAGGAGTGTTTATTAAGAGATTACCAAAAAGGTTTTTAATTGCTGTCATGATTTTGAGCTGGAACAATCTGGGATACAATATTGTGCATTCGAAATTAGAAACATTCACGGCCTCGTGAAATATCGATTGTCCTACTTGTTAATTCGAGTATAAAACCTGACACTATATTCGATAACAGTAAATGCCATCCACCTTATGATCCTACGAACGATATAGATTTGATGACAGAAGGGCGTTCCATATTCGAAAATATAGTTGTTCAAGGGACTAACGAGTTTTGCAAATTCATTCTTCCTTTTTTCGTAAGCACAATACAACAATGCAAATAATACTTCCTGTAGGTAACAAGTCTATTAAATATGGCCTATATTTATGACAGGACCAAACCTAATATACAACTTTTTTTTATTTCCACTAGCAAATCAAAACACGCGCGCTACGCGCACGATTATCTTTTTTACTTCTTATAATTTCAAGTCATTCAAATGTTAATCATTCTTTTCATCTGAAACAGCGGAATTTCGCTGATTCAAATTTAGAGAGTAGGTTTCGAACAACAATGTATACGAGATTTTAAAGAAATTTCGTTACATCACCTTCTTAGAGTGGAATTTTAAAAGGATTTTTTAGGATTTTTAAAAGATTTAGGATATTTCGGATATTTACGGATATTTCGCGGAATTTTAAAGGAATTCATAAAATTTTAAAAGATTTTTAAGAACTCTAAGGAATTTTAAGGGATTTGAAATGTTTTCATGAAACTTCGAGGAATTTTAAGAGAACTCAAGAGATTTTTCATGATTTTTAAAAGATTTTGTGGAATTTCATGAGAATTCTAATAATTTTAAGGAATCTCAACAGATGGTTCAGATTTTTAATCGATTTTATGTAATTTTTAAGGATTTCATGGAATTTAATGATATTTCTAATACTTTTAATGTATTTTAAAGGATAAAAAGGTATTTTAATTGTTATCATAGAATTTTAAAAAATTTCAAGAAGTTTCTGGGAATTTTAAGAGATTTTCTCAAAATTTAAGAGATTTCGAAGGTTTTTCGTGAAATTTTAAGAGATTTAGAAAGGTTTCTGGGATTTTAGGGGATTTTATGTCTTGTCGTGGAATTTCGAGGAATTTTGAAATTTTAAAAGGTTTCTGAGAATTTTAAGGGATTTTAAATATTGTCATGGAATTTCCAAGACTTTTAAGAGAATTAAGATTTCTAATAATTTTAAGGGATTTCAAGAAAGTTTTCTGATTTTTAAAAGATTTTATGGAATTTGACGAGATTTCTAATACTTTTAATGGATTTTAAAGGATTTAAGGGGTTTTTAAATGATATTGTTATAGAATCTTAATGAATTTCAAGAAGTTTCTGGGTATGTTAAGAGGTTTTGACAAATTTGAACAGATTTCAAGAGGTTTTTATGACTATTAAAATATTTTATGGGATTTAAAAGATTTTAAAATTTGTCAGGGTATTTTATTGAGATGAGTTTAAAAAAAATGTTACCTTTTTGCTTCCTCCTAGAGGAAGCTTTGTAATCGTTACATTTGCCAATATTTTTAAAATGGTTTAATTAAACTTTCCTCACGTGATAATTTTCTAATACAACATTCTAATAAATTGTCCGGATGTGTGTGTGTGTGTATGTCGCCGTTTTTTGTCGCTCTATTAACTTAAAGACAGTTGTAGATAATTTGATGAAATTTGTAAGGTATATTGGCTCCACCTATATCTAAAAACGTGCCAAAGGATTTTTCAAAATATTGAATTTTAAAATTTTTATGTACATTTATAATTTTTTTAAAAAATTTATTTTTCGTCAATAACTTCTCAAATAATCAAAATTCATAGCTTATGTAAAGGAAAGAAAGATTCCTTGCATCGGGACGAATCGATTGACCTGTGTGATTAATTCATTGTATTGAATATTAAGGAAGTTATGTTTTTATTTGTAATTTTGAAAAATTTCGATTTTATCTGTTTTCAAATAACCAAAATTCAAAGCTAATGTAAGAAAGTAAAAGGTTTTTTGCTTCGTATAAAATGAAGTAATCTAATATAAATATATAAATATTTTTAAATATTTAGGAAAATTGTTAATGCTTCCTCTATGAGGAAGCAAAGTGCTAAAAAATGAGCACAAAAAAATATAAATATAGTTAAATAGAACACCCGAGATCGAATTCACAGCTAGTTTAAAAGATTTTGTAGAATTTTCAAGAATTTCCAATGTTTTCGTAAAATTTTAAGGACGAGAAGAAATCAACATGCGCGCGATTATTTTGTTTTCTTTCTTAAAACTTCAAGTCATTCAAAAGTCAATCAGGTTTGCAACAACAATATATGCGAGATTTTCGAGACATTTCGTTACACAACTTTTTTTAAGGTTGTTTAACGTTGTTAAAACTTTTGTTGTTTTAACTTTTTTTAAGGTTGTTTAACGTTGTTAAAACTTTTGTTGTTTTAACTTTTTTTATAGGTTTCTTATCTTGTAATTTCCAAGTTATAAGTTATACATCTAAAAATTGTTATGTAAAATCAGTGAACAGACAGAAGATCGGCTTTTTAATTGAAAAGTGTGAAAGGTGGTATGGCCCTATGCAAATCCACGGCTTTTCCTGCGAGACCATTCAGCTTCGCTCCTTTCTAATTTTCCATTCCACGGGAATTTTTAATTTGCAAGCATAGTGAACCGTAGAGGGTACATTGTATATGAAGGCGAGGTTTTTTTTTTCTTAATTTAACGGTTTCTTTTCTCCACGAACGGAATCATTAATCCAATTCTTTCAAATCTGTTCAAATCCTTTGAAACCTTTTTAAATGACTTTAAATTGATTGAAATTCTTTTTATTATTAATTGTAGAACTAATTGTATTTATTACATCCACGATACTGATTAAAACATAAAAATTGATTATACAGTTTCCAACTGTATTCTTATAAGAGTCTCATTATTGGAGACTTCAACCGGCTAAAATTTTCGTTTACGCTTGGGAAAAACTATAATCGACTTCATTCTTTGAATTTAAAATAATGACTGCACTCTCCCAAGCATTTATTCAAGAGTTTTTTCAAAGGAGATATTAGCATGAAAAATATATTTTTTTTTGAAATAAAGGGCGAAAAGTTTCATGGGATGACGGAAAATCCTGAGGGCTTTTACCTTAGTTCTTCCCTAAGAAACTAACTTTGTCTCTATATTCTGGAAAAGTTTAAGCCACTCTCACGCGACTCGTACAAGAAACGAAGCTTCCCAGACAAGATAGGAAGTAGTCGATAAATTTCTCCTCCTTTCGCCCCTTTTAAAAGACGTGCGCTTGGAAATAAAAGAAAAAAGGCGAATGTGGAATCGAAAACCGCGACAGCTAGAGATCAATATATCCATTGTGGAAGCGATAAGAGTCAAGATATCACGTGAATTTAAATCTCCGTCCACTGAAAAAGGTAAAAAATCTTGCGAGATTTATTATCTACAAATATATTTCTTTGGTGGAGATTGTTAGAGTTGTAAGATATGTCTTTATTTTGTGATATATGTAATTTTTATACGTTTCAAATTCTTTTATTTTCTTGTTCAAAAATTCTCAATATAACACGTTTGTCCCCAAATTGCAACGAATTTTAAGAAAAATTGTTAAAACAGGTTTCTCTGTCAGTATTACCATTATCAGTCCGACATCTATAATCTTTGTTATACGCATCTGTGTTAATGTGCAGTCCCACATGTACCTGTCATTTGCGTTTCAGTTTGACGTCGTATCCATTGAAATATTAACCTATTTCTGGTCAACTACTACATTATACGATAAATTTACTCTCCCGACTCTTCAATATTATTCTTAAACCTATAATCAACAGCGACAATTTTCCATGTATCCAATGTTTAGCATAAATATTGAATATAAAAATAGCATAAAATTTCATTGCTCTGCTTCATGAAAGATTAATTAATTATAATATATTTATCATACTTTCAAAATGAATCAGAATTCTAATTAAAACTTTTTTCATTCAATAGGATAATCCAATTTCACTTTTTCATCTCTATTCTGGAAACTTTCTACAATTTTCCTTTTCACTCTATTGTGGGATCACATCTTGTGGTCTTGTGAATTTACAACTTTTGAAAGATTTGAAAGACTGAAAACTTTCTTGGTTCTAAGGCTAGGTGTCTTTCGTCCGCAATAGGTCCATGAAATGTTCAAAACTTTTCTAAAAAAGTATTTTAAAGTTGATGAAATTCTGAAGTGTATTCTGAAGTGTACTTTTAAACGTAATGGAAATTATTTCAAATAGTCGTTACAATGCAAACAGAAAGGGCAGATGTTTTCATCAATTTTGAATGGAATACACATTAAATTATAGAACAAAGCAAATTCAGCTCATGAGAATAACTTAATTTGGTGAAACTGAATAGTTTGGTTGGCCAATGTATTTTAATTGTCTCAAACTCAATTAGACTTGTATTACCAATAATATCAGTACTGCCAAATTGTATAATATATTAATAACTTTATCAAGTGTATGACTATTTTAATCATGAAAATTAAATATGTACATTTGTACAATTCATGAGCAGCATATCAAATATTATACCTTTCGCCTTTGCTCCCATCATCTCGGAAATTAGTTTTAAATATAAATGTATAAATTAACGCATATACCCGAAAGCGGAAGTCGTTTTCTCGGAAATCGAGTGATCAATCACCGGCATTCGGCAACACGAGTAGACACCTGCACCTATTCAGACTCTCGTCTCATTTGTAAATGTCAAGCCAAACCTTTTTTAAAGTCACACTTCTATGTACCGAATTCTAGTCTCTATTAGGTATTATTATACCGATTCCGATTTTCGAATTCGGAAACGCAGCACTATTCAGAGAAAGAGTTCCCTCAGCAGAACACAAACTTTCCTCTCGGATTGAATCTATTTTAAGGAAGTATACCCTCATGTTTATATGTATTATTCCGGATTATGTCTTCAGTTCTTAGGGGATTTTCTTGAGATATTGCAGTCGAAAATAGACTCACTTGGAAATAAACGACTAAAAGAGTGTTTTTGATGTATTGAATGATTTAAAAATATCAACAATATTTTCTCTCAAAGTACTTCATTATTAGATTCGTCATTATTCAATTTTTAAAATTATTCCGTCAAGAAAGAATATCTTATAGAGTAGGATTACACCCTTAAAATTTCGTAAAACTCACCGTTAATAGCGTGGAGCTCCGTCGGCGTTTTGAAATGTACAGTAGTAAGAGCGAGTTCCCCTGTATCAGCCGCAGCTTGCAGCAATAATTGTTGATGGTGATGATGATGCCTCGTTGAGCTTCTGTGATGATGGACACTGTTGAGGACGATGTTGCTAGATGTCCTACTCAACGCCTTTCTTTGGCGCACTGCCTCCTTGTAAATCTTACAATACATAATAATCATAACAAGTCCTGGTATCCAGAACGACACACAAGAACTTATAACTGCATATGCCCGATTCACGACGAAGTCACATCTCTGAAAGCAAAAATGTCCATTTTGCAATTATTTAGAGAAAACAGGATATTATTATTAAGAAATAAATTTTTTACGAATTTTTGAGTGAAGAACTTTATCTATTGATCTAAAATGAGACTTTTTTGTTAATCCCTGTTAGCCTTATTGATGTAGTTCTGATCGGATTAAAAGAGTACAATAGGTCTCCCGACTAGATCACGTACATCACTTTTTCCCTTGGTTTAGTTAAAGCTCCAATAAGATTATAATTTATGAACTTTTTCGTCAGTCACCCTGCTGGAAGTAAGGAGATAGAAATCCTATCCCTTTCTATCTCCTATCTCTCGCCTGCCCCTCTATCTCTTTCTATCTCGATTTCAAACCACATTCACGCTTATCTCTTTGAATCTCATCTTTCCTATCCCTTTCTATCTCCGCCTATATCTTTCTATCTTTTTTGTCCATCCCCGTCTATCTCTTTCTGTCTCCTTGTCAATCGCCGTTCTCTCGTATCTCTTTCAATCCCCACTTCTCTATTTCTTTCTATATCTGTATATACCTGTCTATCCCTTTCTATCTATTGTCTATCTCCGCCTATCTCTTTTTATCTCCATCTCAATCCACATCAACGCCTACCTCTTTCAATCTCCACTTCTCTATCTCTTTTAATCTTCAGTTCTCTATCCCTTTCTATCTCCATTTCAATCCACATTCACGCTTACTCTTTGAATCTCCTCTTTCTATCCCTTTTCATCTCTTGCCTATCTCCGCCTATCTCTTTCAATCCCGACTTCTCTATCTCTTTCTACCTTTTGTCCATCACCGTCTATCTCTTTCTATCTTTTTGTGAATCACCGTTCTCCGCTATCTCTTTCAATCCCCACTTCTCTATCTCTTTCTATCTCTGTATATATCGGTCTATCCTTTTCTATCTCCATTTCAATCCACATCCACGCCTACCTCTTTCAATCGCCACATTTATATTTCTTCCTATTTTTCGCCTATTCTAGTCTATCCCTTTCTGTGTTCTTTTCAATCTCAATTCACTCTGATCTCTTTCAATCTCCACTTCTTTATTCCTGCTTATCTCTTTTCTATTATAGCCTATACCTTTCTATTTTCTTTTCAATAAAAATTCGCTCCAATCTCTTTTAATCCCACTTTTATATCCCTTTCTATTCTCTTGTCTATCTCCGCCTATCTCTTTCTATCTCTGTATATACATATCTATCCCTTTCTATCTTCTTATCCATGCGCGGATGCAGGGGGAGACCATGACTTCTTTCCCCCCCAAAAAAAGCCCAGATTTGAAATTTTCACGCAGCTTGTAAATACAAAAACTTGGTTCCTATTTAAACATTTGTTAATAATGTTTATGTAATTAATAAATAAAGTATTGAAATAATTTATAATAAAATAATTTTTTAATTATTATTAACCTCTTCCCTTGAGAGTGGAGGGAGAAGGGTAATTATTTCGTGCCCCCCCCCCCAAAGTCTTTGTCTGGATCCGCCCCTATGCTTGTCAATCTTAATTCGCTTTTATCTCTTTTAATCTTCAGTTCTCTATCCCTTTCTATCTTCATTTCAATCCATATAGTATATTTGGTAGCATAAAATACAGAAAAAAACACGGATTTTCGGCATCTTTTTTTCATGACCAAGGACTGCCATTTTTGAAGGACTGTCATTTCCTCAAAAATGAAAAGCTTTGTTTGAAAAAAATTAGACAAATACATTAATCATTTAGAAACTCAAAACTGTGTGAATTTTTAAAAAATGTTGAAAATTGCCTGAACAATGTTAAAAAATAAAAAATAGTCTATCTCAGCCAAGGAAAGTCCTACAAAAATGAGACTTGGCTTAAAAAATCATAAAAAAATCACTTATCCGTAATTTTTTAAAAAACATCATTTGAATTTGTTAATTTTTAAGTATAATAACGAAAAATAGTCAGCGTTTTTTCTGTTAGTATTTTTGCTACTGTATCTATAGACAGCGACAATGACTCGCTGAGGAGAGTGAAATCGACACTGGATCCACAGCGAGGGGTCCAGTTTTTTCGAGCGTTCGAGGTCGCTCAAGTGATTTATAGTTTTCAGTTTTACGACTTTTATATCAATTAAAATTTGAGTTTTTGCATTTCGCAAAATTTTCAATTAACCTTTATTAATTTGAAATCATTTGATTTTTAGCTTTACAACAAATTTTGAATGAAAAAAATCGAACGACTTTTGCATTTAATAATATAATTACATTAAATAGCATGAAATTGTTTTTACCACAAAATTTTCAATTAATTTTGATTAATTTGAAACTTTTTGACTTTTAGCTTTACAACAAATCTTGAATGGAAAAAAATCGAACAACTTTTGCTGTTAATACTATACTTACTCTCTAATTACATTAAATAATATAAAAATTTGTATATTATATATTATATTGTTACTGTCTGCTGCAGATTCGTCCACTCTAACGAAATTCAGTTGTAAAGCTAAAAGTCAAAAGGTTTCAAATCGCTGCGGACCCAATGTCGATTTCACTCTCCTCAGCGAGTCATTGTCGCTGTCTATAGATACAGTAGCAAAAATACTAACAGAAAAAACGCTGACTATTTTTCGTTATTACTTAAAAATTAACAAATTCAAATGATGTTTTTTAAAAAATTATGGATAAGTGATTTTTTTATGATTTTTTAAGCCAAGTCTCATTTTTGTAGGACTTTCCTTGGCTGAGATAGACTATTTTTTATTTTTTAACATTGTTCAGGCAATTTTCAACATTTTTTAAAAATTCACACAGTTTTAAGTTTCTAAATGATAAATGTATTTGCCTAATTTTTTTCAAACAAAGCTTTTCATTTTTGAGGAAATGGCAGTCCTTCAAAGTTGGTCATGAAAAAAAGACGTCGAAAATCCGCGTTTTTTTCTGTATTTTATGCTACAAAATTTTTTCTAATTATCTTTATGAAACGAAAATAAGCTTCTTCTATTGCCAAAACTTTGATGTCCTATTAGTCCCATCATTGTGCGATTTTTTTTGCTTAAGATATTTAGAGAATACCAGGTGGACCTATCATGTTTTAACCGATAGTAAGCTGTTAATGTTAATGGAGCTCACCTCTGGATTTTTCGCCATTTGACCAAGATGATCATCTGTGGTGTACCAGCCCATAAAAATCGGGATGAAGCTTATGAGAGCCGGAAGCACCCAGGTACACCCGAGCATACATCCTACTGTGCCTTGTCTCATGATGACAGTGTACTCCAGTGGACTGACTATGGCATAGTACCTGTCCACACTGATGCAGCAGAGATGAAGAATGGATGCTGTCGAGAAGTATACGTCCAGAGAGCACCAGACATCGCACATGAATCTTCCAAAAAGCCACCTTCCACCCGAAAGCTCTACCGAGGCATTAAAGGTCATTGCACAAACAGCCACTAAAAGGTCGGCAGCTGCTAGACTGACAACATAGCAATTAGTCACAACTCTCAGCCTTCGATGTCGTTGAACACTTGCGATCACTAATGCATTTCCGAGAATTGCCGCCGTGATGATAATGCCCATGATGATTCCTTTGACCACCACGACGAAGAGATTCACGTTTTCCGGAAGGTTCTCCACTGTTGGGTTTTCTGCCGGAACTGTTGTGACGTTGTTCGAGGTACCATTTGTTGCGTTTCCAGACGTTGGAAGGGGGTCCAATCTGATCGGTAAAGTCGTAGTCACCGCGGCCATGACATTCAACATTTTCCGATTTTATTCGGGGATCTTGGGGGTGCGAAAGGGTTCGTGGATTCATGTCATGATTTACGATGTTTTGCCTCCAAGTCGGATTACTTATAAACGGTCGTTGCATTTTGATTGGTTAATTTTGACAGAGTCGTACTGCCAAGTTTCAGTCAATTTTAACCGAGACATTTTGAGGAATAATTTTTAAGAAGAGATAGGAATGGTAGTTATTCTTCTCACTATTCCGCGATCTAAGAAGAACAGTCATGAGTGAGAGCTGGGTGTGTATTATATAATTGTATATATTGTAATTAGTAAGTAAAAAAAATTATACATAAAGTGGGACAAAAATATGCTCTCCTTTTTTTGATCATTAATTACTGCCCAGCTCTGGTCAGCAATGAATATAGGGTTCGATTGAATAATAGAAACTTTACAAATGAATGAGGATGAAAATAAGTCTAAATAATGATTCTTAATGGGTTTGAATATCGTGCGTAATTTCCCTCGAATTCATTAATATTTCAGACACGGTCTCCCAATATGTCATACTATTTTATGTCAACCTTCCGTTTCTCTTGTTCCTTGAATACATTTCCTCTCAAAGTGCCAATAACTGGACTTTGTATTTTATATTTAATCATGTTAATCAATAATTAAATACAGTCTTGTCATTTTAATTAATATTACATTGTGAAAGGTCACACATATAGAGAGTTTTAGTTCACTATAGCTTTTAGCGGACTTTGGCAATCAATTACTATTCACGATTCGTAAAAGTTGCCGAGTAGATAATGCAACATGCACTCTGCGCCATCCGGCCATTAATTAATTAAATTACAGTCACAATTTACCAGGCGCGAAGATTGGTGTTGGAATATTGAATAAACAAGTGTTATATTCGGAATAATTAAAAGTCTAAGAACTTCAAGTGTTAATTGCTTAGCAGATGTTCTTCTTTCGATGATCGTTGAAGCGATTTTAATTTACAGTAACCAACCGCACGTATAATTGCTGAGGAAAGAACAAAGGCGCTTTTAATAATTACAGAGCACTCTGTCCTCCAGGTGGTGCGCTTTATGAAGCTTGTGTTAAAAAAAAAAAGGGTTAACGACTTTTGCCATAGACTATAAGAAAGAACGTGGAAAAGCAGGACGAAACATCTTAGAAATATTATTGATCTAGTTTATTATTTTTATCTACTCAAGTACCACCCTGGAACCTTCTATTTCTCCACTTATTTTACTTCCTGGTTCGTTCGACTCTTCATAATTTCGATAAAAATGAGAAAACCGAGTTTTTTCAATTTCTGCTTTCGACATACGTCAATTTTATGCCATTTTATATTCTCTGTTTCGAGAATCTATCGCGTTGCACTTTAGGATGCACTATAAATAACCAGTTTTATATTCACGTGAGATTCATATGAGATTCACATAAACAAGGGACAGATAAAAAATATGAGCTCTTAATTTCCCGTCTTTGTCTGCATCAGTCACAGTGATGGGCCGTTAGTCGTTGAAGCGAATTACTAGCTATTAACGACCCTTTCACTGTCGAGAAAACTGCAACTTTAAAGAATAAAAAGAAGAGAAAATGAAAATGGCAGATACCTATCTATACAATTATCCACCCTGGTTCATTAGCACTTTCCCTTCCTTTATATTTTTAATTCAATTTCCTTTAAATTAAAAAGAAGATACTTAAAAGCAATGTCCTCTGTTTAAATATTAGGGTGAGTCGAAAAAAACCAAATTTTGAAAATCAAATTTCGAACTAATATGGAAAAATAGTGTACCCTATTGAAAAAAATGACGTCACAAAAAGACGTCTTTAAATGACGTCTTCAAATGACGTCATTTAAAAACGTCATTGGCTATGTCATAAATTGGAACATAATTAAAATGACGTCTTTTTTAAACTGTTTTTATCATCGGAAAAATGAAGTTACGTCATTTTTTTCCAACAAAATAACGTCATTTGAAATATTCACAAAGGTTTAAAATACAAATAACGTCATTTTTGGTAAAAAATTAACGTCATTTGTAAATTTCTTGCCAATAATGAAAATAAATAACGTCACTTTAAAAAAAATGACGTCATTGAGAAACAAAAATGACGTAAGTTCTCCAATAAATAACGTCATTTTTGTAACAAATAACGTCATTTGTAATTTACCCAAAGGCTGGAATGCAAATAACGTCATTTCTTAAAAAAAGAAGGTAACGACATTTGTAAATTTTTAGCAAAAATGACGTGATTTGTTAAAGAAATGACGTTATTTTCATTTTAACTTTTGGGAAATTTAAAATGACGTTATTTGTAGGAGAAATTACGTAATTTATTGCCAATTTTTTCTAAATAATTTACAAATGACGTTACTTTTTTTAAAGAAATGACGTTATTTGCATTTTAACTTTTGGAAAATTTCAAATGACGTTATTTATTGGAGAAATCACGTTATTTTTGTTTCTCAATGACGTCATTTTGTTTAAAAAGTGACGTTATTTATTTTCATTATTGCCAAGAAATTTACAAATGACGTTAATTTTTTACAAAAAATGACGTTATTTGTATTTTAAACCTTTGTGAACATTTCAAATGACGTTATTTTGCTGGAAAAAATGACGTAATTTCATTTTGCCGATGATACAAAAAGTTTTTTTTGTGACGTCATTTTTTTCAATAGGGTATTAGGATCCTAAAAAAGTATAAGTCATTTGGTTGATTGATTAAGGCCTTCTGAGCGCGCATACATTTATTAATTTTCAAGCATGTCAAATTTTTTCTAGTGTATTTGTATGAGATAGTATCCTTCTTTGTAAAAATTGAAAATAAAGCTTTTAGATATTGTTGTATTGCTCTATATCAGAATTGACGCTAATGTACTTACTTATGGTGTCTGTCTAGCCAGAGCACATTAAATAAGTCAATAAAAGATACTACTTTGTCGATCAATATCTACAGAATACCTCTAATTGGCACAATTTTATTAAGAAAATTATTAACTTTTTACAAAGAATCAAAAATCCATTATATATAGAAAAATAATAATTTGAAATTCCAAATTTTTTTACAGTACGAAATTATTAGTAAAATCTGAAAATACTCAGCTCTATTTCAACCATGTGCTGCATCAATCACGTCCCTTCTACATGTTTGAATTCCCGCTGTAATGTGAAATCCAATCAGGCGTGAGATTGTGCAGCTCAGATACAAATTAGAGTTAATAATTGAATTACATTTTAATCAGGCTCGTAATTTAATTTAATTTTTATTTCTAAATTCTATTTTATTAAATAATAATTCCAGATGTAGTATCAATCGCGTAGAATAAATTGAATCGTGATTTTCATTCATCTCTTCTTCGATATGAATTTAATTTGATACTTTGATTTCATTTTCAAGAAAAATATATTGGTCCAGATATGAGTTGGGGCAAGAAAGCCCTCAATTCTTTGGCCTTTGAAAAATACGGCTGTCGAACAATGGCGAGTATTGCATCTTACGAAAAAGTCTATTGAATTGAAAATAATAAATATAGAAATACACACGAAAGTGTGAGAAAATTCTGGATGTCGAGATGATTCATTGTTGAGAAAACCTGAAAGATGGCTTACTAATGATAAACGACAAAAGAATCTAATTTTTCAAACAAGGAATTGAAAGAATAATAATTTATTATGATGAGAAAAGTTCAATTTATACAAATTAAAGTTAGAGATTTGCGATTCTCGTCAGACTGAGAATTTTATTTTCAGAAAGGATTGATGAATCGAGAATAATTGCAGCAGGCTTTTAATAGAACTCGAATCATCGGTGAAATAATTTCTTTTGTTGGAAGGAGAATTTGCTCGGAGATTTAAAAGTGAAGATTACATTGACGGAAGCTCGGTTGCGAAGAGGATTAAAACTTTAATGTGCAACTTACGTTCCAGAATCAATATTCGGTTCTTGTCTTTTAAAGGGAAAATTTTAGCTTCTAATTTTACAAAACTGTAAAATTGAAACCCTAGTATGTAAAAACTATTTTAGACTTGCAATCTAGGCTCCTTCTAGATAAACTTTTAGTCTTTAATGAACCAATTTTAAAAGCTAGTAATTAACTTTCTCACGGGAATATTATTTTTTAATTTATTTCTTTCTCTTTTCACGCTTGCTTAATTTGTGACAGTTTTTCCTCTTTCGAACATTTACTTTCCTCGTGAAAATTCGTGCATAAAAAAAACCCTAAAAGGTGGCGTTGATTCAACGAAGCTTGCTTTTTTAAGTTTTTAATTATAGAAAATGAAGTATAAAAAAAAAATATGTGAAACTTGATTCTCTGAAATTGAAAGAAAATGAAGAAATGAAACGTTAAATGAATCGATAGCATTTCTAATTTTTAACATGCTTGTCTCTCAGTTTTTTCTAAGAAAGGGAAAAAGTCACGCACGTGAGACATGGTATTGTTTGCTTGCTCATTTTTTTATTAAAAAAGTAAAATAGTTCAAGTCGCGTTCTAAAAATTGTAGATTAAAAAAAGTGCATTCTATTCGTAGTTTTGGTGCCTAGGATACAAAAATGATAACTAATATCCCTTATCATTTGTTAATATAGTGCAGTAAACGAATATTATTTAATTAAATAAGAGAGTTGAAGCCTTTTACTGACAAAATCCAATCAGCTAAGTTTATTTCGGCTGGATTTGGTTCCGCTCATTATATAATGCATAATAATTTTTCTAGTCAATAATTGTTGTCAAGAAATATATTTAATCTACTTAATACAATATTTCACGAATTATACAATTATAATAGTAAACACGAGTACAAACTCTAAGCAGTAAAAGCTTTGAAGAGTTTCCAGACAAGCGCGACAAAGATTTGTTCAATGACTTAAAATAAATTATAATTAAATTATATGTTATATAATTAGATACAGATATTGATATTATATTACAATAATAAAAATATCTTCTCGAAAAGGTCGGTATTTGATTTAGATTTAAGTTAAACTAAAAGTAAAAAATCCAATTTGAAATAAATTATGAAAATAAAAAAATAGAACAATAGAAGATCCATTAATACAGGAAGTCATATTTCTTTAAATTTGAATGAGGAATTCAGGGTCGTGGGTAATACAAGAGAAACGGAAGAATTAGTTTCAAAAGAAGAAAGAGCACGTGACATGCTTTTCAACTTAAAACTCACAGACCACGCTCTCATTTCAGAATCAGCGAATGTAGATGAAAAAATTCCTTAATTTGTAACTCCAATTAAAAATTTAAACAATATTTCTTTCAAGTGACTGGGAGAATGTTTCATTAAGAAGTTATTTTTTTTTTGTAACACGCGCGATTTTTGTCCCTCTTTTGATAAGTGCTTACTATGTCGCGGGTCTACGAGCACTTTCTCATTCATGATTCACGCACCGACGTTTGAATATTTTCGAGAGTACATATGATACGGGGGTGGTGTATTTAAGCCAGTGCCGCCGATCAGACTGACTACCCTGACTGCCGTTCTGATAGAGAGCTTCCAGCTCTTTCCAGGACTGGCGCCACGTTCGCCAAAAACAAGGGATGAAGACGAAGAGTAAGAGAAAGAGAGAAAAGGGGAACGATAGTACTAAGGGTGTTGGTGGTGAAGGGGGTGGAGTGTGGGGGTGGGGGAGGTGGATAAGGTGGAGAAGGAATAGTAGCGAATAGGTCCGTTTGCACCAAACCTACTCTGGTTCTCGTTGCAATTATCGCAGTAATTGAATCAGTCGAGAACCAAGATAAATCAAGCGTAATTTTATTCGCGCGAATATTTTTCGGATAGCAACTCCCGCCTTCAAATAGACTCTTATTTCAGCTTTATCTTAATTGCTCCTGGGATATTCCCTGCAGACATGACCTTGATAATTACCAGATCCTCAATGAATATCAGCACCAACTGTTGATTTAACAAAAAAATGTGAAATTCAATTTGAGCTGGCAAAGTATCTTAATTCTGCCATTTAACATTTTACTTGTGAAACAAGAGAAACATTGGATTGTCTCTTATCCACGTAAAAGGTGAAATAATTTATTGTTTCACAGCTGTCAAGGATCACCCGACGTTTTCCATTCGCCCTTTTGCTTTCCCTTGAAAGTGCCTTCTTGAAACTGTTAAAACAAGGGGAACTAGATATATTGCAAGAGATTTAACCATAACGGAAAAAAATTGCTTTTTAAGAACATATTCTTCATTACGTGATATCAGTATTTTCCAATGCAAATTTCAGGGGTAGGGGAACGCAAAAAAATTAATCTTTTAAGTCTGTATTCCAGGAGAATAAATTTGTAGATTCTACAGACTTTTTTATAGATTCTAAAGCCATCCAGATATTTTTTTTTATACCTTTTCTCTTTTAGGATCGCAACTTTGATAATTAATATAAAAAGGGCTTATAAGAGGCAAAGTACTCGTTAAATCTGATTAACGTGAGTAGGCAGAGACATAGAGGCATTAATCTCGTTTACGTAACAGATATTACAGCCTTACATAAGAGGATGTAGCCCGACATATATTTTTTATAGCATAGGTAACCGGTAACCATATCACCCAGATATTGTTTGCGGAGAAGAAAGGTATGTAAAGACGAGGGTGCAAAATTCTCTAACATGTTGCTATATTTTATTATATTTTGCCGCGCTTATGAAAGCAACTCTAAAAAGAAGTTAAACAAGTTGTTTTCTCCAGAGAACACGAATATTGTAGAAATTTAAGAAGAAAGAATTAATTGAGCGAATAAATTTCAGTTTTTGTAGTAGTCGTATTATATATCGGTGTATGACTGAAGTCCACAGATGGAGAGTGCAAAGGGTCCGAAAAAAGTATACATATAGTCGAAACGGCAGCAAACATTAGAAATAGTAAACTAAACATTGAGAAGGTCGTGTAGTTTACTCTTCAAATATAGGATTTTCAAGGGGGTGACTGATTAGCCTCACTGAAATGGTTACAACGGAATAAGGGTCATGTGTAATCGATGCCGCGACATGACACGCGGCATGCCTCGCGAGGGTTGACCTTGAATACCACTGAAAACTTGACGGTACGAAGCTGCTTCACACACACTCATTTTCATCTGCACATAGTTTTTTTTTATCATTTTATCAACTATTTGACATTGTAATTTTAACATTGACATTGTAATCAACAACGTTCGCGTTATCCTTAATTAATTGTAAGTACTGCTGTGTTAATCACCCTGTGTCAGGGTCAACAGCGTTTGTCGACTTATGCCAACATTGTTAAATATGCAAATTCTACTCTTTTTCCTAAAACAAAAAGTATACATAATTAACAAATACTGAATGTGAAATTACTCTCAGTTAGCTCTTCTTTATCCTGTAAAGTGTCACTTTTGGTCCTTACAGTTGTCATTTTCGTCTCTTCATATTATTTTGAAGACAAAAAGATGTTCTGAGCAAATCTGGATTTTCAAAGATAAATGTTAGTTGAAGAAAGAAAATCTGTGATTTTTAAAGCGCATAAGCGGCCTTGGAAGGAGATATTCAGTAGTAATGGTGTTTTTATAAGACTTTCTTTTCCGAATTGGGAATAATATTACCTTCCCGAGGCAAGAAAGCATTTTGCATATTTTATACGTTTCAACTTTTCCGATTTGTTCAGGAGTAAATGTCAAATATTTTTTCATTTTTATATCCTAACTTTACTTATCACTTATCCTGAAAATAAATCTTAATTCTTCTAGAAAAATGTAAAAATTAAATACATGTCAACAGAATATTTCCTTGCTAATTTAAATTTAGTTCGTTTCGCGCCAAATCGACCTTCAGCGCGGAAAAGCGATTATAATGGCGCCATCTCTGTCTGAATTCAAGAAAATCATTTTCAATCAATAAACAAAGAGCTTGACTAGCAATTGCTAACAAAATCTGCTAACAATAAGGAGATCTCGCTCTCTGGCGACATTTTCCGGAAACTTCTGCCCGAAAGCTCTAATTCAAGGATACGAAAATCCTACTTATCTCCCACACGATTCTTACATTTCGTATTTTTTCACAGATTTTTGTTCATTTGAATTAAAAAGGCTTCTATACTAAGGTACATACACTACTCCAGAATATTTCAAAAGATGATATTTACCTAAAGTAGAATCTACAAGAAAGATTACCTATATTTTGGACTCCAAGATCTCCACATAGCAGCTGAGAAAGAAAACCTGTTTTTAATAATAGATTATTAAATGTAATAAACATTTTAAAATGAAATATCTTAAACTTTTAATTAGGAACAATCGTTTAAAAAAATGCAGTTTTTAGAATGAAAGTTACCTCGATTTGAATACCCTATCAATTGTTGGTAATCGCTTTTGTTTTACCCAGATACATTGCAATAAAATATCCTAGATAAGTACCAATGAGTGATAAATTTCTATTAAAAGTTATCTACCAACCCATATTTATTTTAAAGAACAGAATTTTTTAAATAATCATTTTTTGATAATAAAAATAGAATACTTTCTTGTATTGTGAAGAGAGTTTAACAATTATATTTAATGATTGTTTTACGGCAAACCATAATTACAATAAAAAAATTGCTATGTCAGTTGATCCAACTGTAAATAAACAGCCACAAAAAAAAAACCGTATCATTTATTATGGACCAGGACCATTTTAGGGTTTCGTAACCCCAGGCAGACACCCAACCTTTTACGCTCGGTCGAATGTCCCTCCGTCGTTTTCCGCTCCTAAAATCTAAGGCATTTGTGGTAGTGGGTTGAAATTTTTCATGAATATTTATCAATCGTAGTTTTCAAGAAAAAGTGACTTGGCACTGAAAAATGTTGAATATACTGAGAAAAACACCCTTCCTACCGTTGCTGGGAATTTTTATTAACTATGGGACTGTTTTAATTTTTTATACACATAAAACCTCAAATGTTTGAAGCTAAAGTTGAATTAAATAAGATAAGTGATAAATTAATTAAGGGGTTAGTAGCAAAATCGATTTTATAAAAAGTGAAAATTCTTATAAATAATAAATATATGTGGAATTGTTGGGTTAATCGTTATTTTGGTCATAAATATCGAGAACAGGTCGAAAAACGCAAAACAACATAAGTTAAAAATATAGGGGTTCCCATTAAAAAAATCGTCTTGACCTTGAAATGACCTTGAAAATTGAACTCAAGGTCAAAATTGATGGTACAGTTAAATGACCCTCTCGGTCCTGGTCAACTTTTGTCTAAACCATTTTTTCATAGATAAAGTATTTTAGAAGATACTTATAGATTAAAATGGATCACCCTGTATTTTAGAACAAAAACTTTAAACGCGTTTTTCTGGAAATAAAATTTTTCCACCTGGTCGCCATGATTCAGAAAAAACTGTTGGATCGATCGGGCTAAATCTACACATATCTCTTCATAGCATGAGCTAGAATCATAATTATTGATTAATATTTAACCCTTTTTTAAAACAATTTACGGTAAAAAAAGGTGAAAAATTTTCCAGTCTGCCATTTTGAATTTATTTTTTTTTCGGATTTTAACCATCCTATTTCATGCGTTATCGACAAGTCTATTCTTTATAAATCTCATTGATTTTTGTGTTTTCGAGCCTCCAAACTTGAGATATCATGGCGACCAGTTTTTAAAATGGGTAACTTCAGGCAGCCATACCAGCCAGATTTATCATTAAAAATAAAAAAAAAAAATGTTGTAATAGTGTTTTATATCTATATTCATGTGTGAAAATTTCGAATCTGTAATATAAATTTTAATTTGAAAAAAAAAAATTCTTAAAAAAAATGTGAAAACTTTGGTACTAACCCCTTAATAACTCAAAAAGTTAATATATCTTTGTAAATCTTTCTAAAAATATTAAATTCTATTCTAAAAAGATGATTGAGTCGAAGTCGAAATATCGTAACACCTATTCCGCACTCCTGATTTGTCGTGTTAGTATCGATAGGGACTTTCGACAATCGATACTTGCCGATCGTTTATTTGAATTTGGTTTCGTTAATCATCATTTTATCACGAGTCTAAACTCGAAATACATCGAAAATCTTGGTTTTAAAAAAGCAGTTTTATGGTAATATTAAAAATAAACAATTAACTAATTTATTATTATTAATTAATAAATTAATTTAATAATTAATTAACCAGTTGATTTTTGAATGCGCGCCATTTCTGTATGCACGATCTTAGGATCATGGGACTGGAAATTGTTGCTGTTAAATAAAATAAAAAATAACTTTTTTTTTCGTCTTCCAGACTAAATTTCTTGTCGATTGAAAAAAAATTCAATCAAATTGATTAATTTAAGCAGGAAATAGAAGCTTCCAAAGCGTCGCCGGGTGAAAAATACCTATGTGTGGGTTTTACGTAACTTTCTGAAAGTGAGGGCTTTGAGGGTTAAACATCAATACAACTGTAAACGTAGTTAATTTTGAAAACAATCTAACAACTATTATTTTTTATAAAGCAAAACACATGTTGTAATTATTTAATTTATAAAATATAAGGAAAGATTTTTTATAAATACTATAGCAAACCAAGAGACGCGCTACTCGCGCATTGTTTTATTTTTCTTCTTACAATTTCATTCAAAGTCATTCCAAATCCAATCAAATTTGAAACTATAATCTATTCGAGATTTTCGAGACATTTTCCGAGAGGAATTTCGTAGAATTTTATGGAATTTTAAGATATTTCGTTAAATTCTAAAGGAATTCATGTAATTTTAAGAGACTTTTAAGAATTCTAAGGGATTTTAAGAGTTACTAAATTTTTTGAAATTTTGAGGAATTTTAAGAGGTTTCTAAAAATTTTAAAAGATTTCAACTTTAAACGATTTCAAAAGGTTTGTATTTATAATAATTTTAAGTGATTTCAAGAGATTTTTCTGATATTTAAAAGATTTTGTGAGAGTTTTAAAAGATTTCATGGAAATTGATAATATTTCCAATAGTTTTAAGGGACTTTACAGATATAAAGGGATTTTTAATGTTACCGTAAAATTTAAAGACTTTTCTGTGAATTCTAAGAGATTTTAAAGTTTGTCATGGAATTTTATGCAGAGATTTCAAAAGATTTTTATAATTTTTCAAAGATTTAGTATAATTTAAAAGAATTTCAAAGGCTGTACATTTTTTAAGGGCTTTCAAGAAAGTTGATTTTTAAAAGATACTGTGGAATTTTTTATATTTTATGGATTTTTATGAGATTTCTAATAATTTTAAAAGATTTAAAGAAATTTTTTTAATTTTTAAAAGATTTTGTAGAATCGTTAACGATTTCATGGAATTTGATGAGATTTCTAATCTAAAAATTCTAGGATTTCTTTTAGAGATTTTCATGAATTTTAACGTGGATTTGAGAAGATTTATGAGTTTGAAAATTTTTGTGGAATTTTAAGGGATTTCATGGAATTTGAAGATATTTCTAATACTTTTAATGGATTTTACAGGATATAAAAGGGATTTTAATCATTATCATAGAATTTGAAAGAATGTTAACATAGATTTTAAGAGATTAATAATGTTGAAGGTTTTTCTGAATTTTTAAGTATTTTCAAGTAATTATTCTAATTTCTAAAAGAATTTGTAAAATTTTTAAGGATTTCATGGAATTTGATGAAATTTCAAGAGATTAATGATTTTGAAAGTTTTCGTGAATTTTTAAGGATTTCTAAGTAAATGCGCACGTAGAGCGCACGTTCGTTCTTGTTAGATATAATAGTCTCAAATAGCCTATGTGTCCTTTCTTTCAAGATTTTTTGGCGCAGTTATGTTCGTCACTCACTTCTGAACTAAAAATATTGGATTGCTCGTCATTGTCTGGCTAAGAATAACCGTTTCTACTGAAAGCTTTTAAACTTCATCTTCCCTTGCGTTGTTACCGCTGATATTGTTAAAATAATATTTATAATATTCAAATACACTACAATTCAACAATTTAATCAGAGAAACTTGATGTTCCAGCTGCTCGAAAATGACTTTCATTTGTCAGCGGAATGAGACAAGATTTTTCAGTGGAGCCATGTAGTTATCATGAAACCGAGAGAAAGATAGTTCCAATAAAGTACTCGCTAAAGGCGTTACATAAATAAATTGAATCTGTCTCCTCTCATTTCTTTTAGTCTCTTTTGCCAGTCTGCTTACTCACAATTTCAAATGTCTTGATTTATTGTCCTGGGAATCCTTGGGACTGGAATTCTGATGAATAGGCCCCTTATCATTAAGCAGCTGAACGATTGCTTTATTCGTGTCAAGTTCTTGCATTCTTGCCAAATACATTATTCTTAACCATTTTCTTATATCTTCACCAATTTTTTTTGTATTTAGATCATTTCTGTATTTAGATCAAGTTTTATATTTTCATTGTTTTTTATTCTCTCACGAAATCAATTCTAATTTTGCCAACTCTCTACTGGGCTCTGCGTTCCATTCTAGCGTAAATTTTATTCGGGAGAATAGTGGAGGGGTATAAACTGATATGATAGTAGACTGAGAAAAAATACAGGGTTTAAGAGAAAGAAGCAAGAATGGAGAAGATGGAGAATGGAAGTCGATGTATTTCTACCCAGGCGAATGGAGTAGATATACATACATATCCAGGTTCTAGATAAAAATCTCTCGCCGATATTACATGAGTCTCCGAAACGGCCCTCAGGAGACTTATTGTTATTGGTGAATTCTTCTAGCCTGAATTTATCAATAGATATCACCTTGTTAGAATGTTTCTTCAACTTCTTTTTTTTTCAATCTATTTTTTAAGGAAACTAGCAATTATGATCCGCGCGCGATTAATTTCTCGTTTTTGCACACCTTTTGCTAGTATACAAAATAATTGAGAAATTTATAATTTTTGAAATATAGAAACTTGTAATCCCTTGAGTAATTTCAGAAATCTCCATAAGTTTCGTAAAATTCTTTAAAATCCCTTTAATATCCTTCAAAATCCTTAAAATTAATTAATATCCTATAAAATCTCACAAGATCCCTTAAAATTATTTAAAACCTCTGAAATGTCATGGAATCTATTAAAATTCCTGACAATCCAATGGAATTTCGTAAAATCTCTTGAAAGTCCTTAAAAAATAACTTAATATCTCATAAAATATCGTAAAATATCTTACAAGTATTTAAAATTCCATGAAATTCCGTAAAATCCCTCGAATCCCTTAAAAGTCTTTTAAATTACTTAATATCCTGTACAATATCTTAAAATCCCTTTAGCATCCTTTGAAATCTGGTTAAAGTCCTTTAAATTCCGTAAAATTACTTGATATTCTTTAAAATTCCACAACCTATCGTTATATCTCTTAAAATTACTTTAAATTACTCAAAATACTATGAAATCTCATTAAAACTCTTAAAATTCTTGAAAATAAACTGAAATTTCGTAAAATCCCTCGAGTCCCTTCAAAATCCTTTAAATTACTTAATATCCTATAAAATATCGTAAAATCCCTTAAAATTATTTTAAATCTCATGAAATGTCATGAAATCCATTAAAATTCAGAATCTGGTGAAATTCCTTTAAATTTTATAAATTCACTTCATATTCCTTGATATTCATTAAAATTCCACAATCTATTGTTATATCTCTTAAAATTACTCAAAAGCCCATGAAGTCTCATTAAATCTCTTAAAATTATTCAAAATTCCATGAAATCTCTTTAAATACTTAAAAATACTTGAAAATTCAATGAATTTGAACAAATCTCTTAAAATTTCTGAAAATAAAAGTCCTTAAAATTTCTTATTATCATAAAATATCTTAAAATCCCTTAAAATTACTTAGAATCCCCAAAAATATCATCAAATCCCACAAAGTTACTTAAAATCACATGAAATCTCACGAAATCTCTTGAAATTCCTAAAAATCCAATGAAATATCGTAAATACCTTGAAATCTATTGTCCATAAAATATTAAATCTCCGAAAAAAATATCCATTAAAGTATCGTAAAATTCCTGAAAATTACTTAAAATTCCATAAGATTTCATGAAATCTCGTAAAATCCCTTGAAAGTCCTTAAAATAATTTAATATCCCTTAAAGGTCTTTAAACTTACTTAATATCCCAACAATGCTGAAATTCCTTTAAATTTCGTAAAATAATTTAATACTCCTTGATATTACTTGATGTTCCGTAAACTTCCATCAAATTCCACAAACTATCGTTATAACCCTTAAAATTACTTAAAATCTCATGAAATCTTATGAAATCCCTTGAAATTAATGTAAATCCAATGAAATCTCCTAAATCCCTTGAAATCCCAAAAGTCGTTAAAATAACTTAATATCCTATGAAATATCGTAAAATCTCTGAAAATTACTTAAAATTTCTGTGAAATTAATTAACATTTTTAAAATCTCAATAAAATTCTAAAAACTCTTTTAAATTCCTTAACATTATTCAAGGTTCCATGAAATCTCATTAAATCTATTAAAATACCTTAAAATCCAGTGAAATTTTATAAAATTCCTAAAAATCTCTTAAAAGTTTCTCAAATTACTTAAAATTCCACAAAATATATAGTCACATCCCTTAAAATTACTTTATAATCCCATAAAATCTCATAATTTTGATGGTAACTGATCTGTAAATATACAAATACATAGGTATACATATAACATATTAAAAATACGAGTATTAATACATTAAAAACTGATATAAAAAAACACATGAAAAGTTTACTATAAATAATCTTTTTAATTTCTCGAATAATATTTACTAACCTTAGGTATATATCTTGAAATATTTTTTTGCTTCACTAATAATTTATTTTTCACGTCAAAATAATTATTTTTATTACTTTAAATTATTTTCTATCTTTATATAGCCTTTTTATTAGTAATCGTTTTGACAACGAAAATAATCTGAAGATAGTTTTCAAATTCGGTATATTCACACATATTCGCGCAGTTTCTAAACCAATCAGGTTTTCGACAACAATGTGTTCGATATATTGGTAACATCTCTTTTTTAAGATAGGATAAGATAGGATAAAAGTAACTCTTTGATTTGCACATGACACTTGATTGATTGACTCGTATATATTTCTACTGATAGTTCAATATGAAGTACTGATGTAGGTAGTCGAGTTTTAAGGCTTCGATTTATATTCTCCTATCGAGCGTTCCAGATTGAACCGATAGTGATAAGTGACTCCCGGTTGTTCATGTATTATTGTTGCTGCAATGCGCAAACAGAACTAGCTTTCTTGAAAATAAAAAATGTGAATACAAACTTTGAAACTTGCACGGACACGAACACCGACGATTCGAAAAGAATACGCGGTGCGGAAAGATACAGAGTCGATCGATTGAACGAAAAGAGGAGAGACCGGAGAAACCTGCATTGCACGGAAAGTATTTCGTGTCCCAGAAAATAACGATTCTGCCAGCGAACAGGTGAGTAACAAATGTAAGAATAAGAAAAAATTTACGACACTCCTTTAGCAGAGATAGAAAATCACTGTTTCGACAGAACAATCGTGAAAAGTGCTGCTGTTGTGTTCTTCATCAAAGAAGATAAGTACACAGCGCTTGTTTATTATCTTCCCAGCACATACTTTAAATTGTGCTCATCCTTAGCAAACTTTCATATTCTGTTGCTGTTGGAAAAAGTTTTAAACTCGAATATTGCGTAATAAATTTCCTCGACGAAAAAAAAAATGCTTATCACCGAAAATTATGACATGCGATATTTACTTTAATTTAAATTCATATATTCAACCCCTGAATACGCTCTTACATATAAAATGACGTACATATTTTATTCAATACTCAAAAAAATATACTGACCTACACATTTTCTTTTCAAGTAGAAAAAAAAGCTCTAGTACTTTTTTTTTTTTATAATGAGCTAGCCTTTTGAAGTAGCTTGTGCGAACTTCCTATCTATTATCTATTTCTGTAGCTTCATGGATTTTATAATTTATGCAAAAGATTCAAAAATTATAATGGATGAAAGAAAATCTAATTATATTAAAATCGAAAAAGTACTAGCTTTGCAATTTAAGGACAAAAAGTTATATTGAGAGTTTTTACTACTGAAATGACTAAATTAAAAAAAAAATGAAATTTTGGGATAGATTGTATTAAAGTATCATATAATTTTCATAAAATTTCATCTATTGAATAGAAGCAATATTTCAGCAGGTTAATCATTAGAAATTCGCTGTAAACGTCTAATTATGAAAAGTCAAGAGCCAGAAAAAAGAAGGAACTTCCTGCTCGCACTAGTCTTTTATGACCCAGAAATGTCAGATGCACACTGCCTCTATCTGACATACGAATTCGATTTTGAAAAGACTTGGGAGAAGTTCGAACATATTTATTCAAGTTATTTATTATTTTTCCAATTATTTTTCCAATACACTCTTCACTATCAAAAAGCTTCCCTCTAAATTTGAATAATTGAAAATTGAGAGAGTTTTTGGAAGAATAAATGATTATTGAATTCAAGGAAATGAAAAAAGTTGAATAATTGTTTTTCTTTTGTAATTTTAAATAATAAAAGACATAATACGATCGAATAGGCATTAAGTGAAAATGAAAAATTTAGTAGATCAAGTTTTTCACATTGAGCTTCGATAAGATTGATGAGGTGAATAAAAAGTGTTTATATACTCTACCTGGATTATTTGTTTCTTCTTCTGTAGGCGAATTTTCCATCTAATGGAAATGTTTTGAAAAGTATAAGTTTCAATGTTTAACTTACAAAGTTTGACATACGAAATGGAGTATGTATAATAAAGTAACAGAAGAATTCCAAAGGAAATAAATTGAATACTAATAATCAAAATGTTTTATTTTGGTAAGAAATATGAATATAAAATTTTCACTTGATAAAAAAGGGGATTATGACAAGATTGGAATTAAAATGAGAGTAATCAAATGATCGACGACGGCGCTTTATTTAATTCACGATTTTCTTTTCTTGTCCAAATGCCGTGAGTATTTCCATTACATTGGTCGTACATGACTAGAAGAAATGAATTCTGTTCGCAGATTTCCTTTTTTTGAGTTTAATTACGAAAGCCCGCTTGGCTACATATCTTATTCATACGTGCGAATAATATTCGGGGATCCTTATGAGAAATTACATAAACAATCAATGACGTGTTACAAACTTTTGTTTCTCTTTTCGTGAACATTCTTCTTAACTATACGTTCACATCCGTTAGCAACATCTCAGCATCCTCTTAACAAATCGACTAACATAAAAAAAACTTATATAGATTCTCCATGAATCAAATGATACATTTATAAACCTACATTTCATGACATAATCGTCTTTCAACTGTCGAGCATAAGTTTTCCAAGTCTTTTCGAGTGCTACTGATGCAAGAAAGAAGCTGCTATGTTGCCAGGAATTACGAGAAATTGCCTCTCTCAGCTTTTTTGATATTCGGAAATATGTACGCTTTCGAATCCGATATAAACTCATTTTTTGATTGTTGATACGCAGGCTAATTATGACGTGGTCCAGATTATGCGCTGCTAATGGACTGGGTCGACATTATATTTACAATCTATTTACAAGTTTATCGCTTTACGACTTTTACGACGGATCTCCTCTCCAACCAAAAAGATACTCGTACAAAATTACAAATCGAAAAATTCGCTCAAGCTCGATATATAACAATATAATAATACAATTGTTATGTACAAAAGAAATACGTAAAAATATATTATCAATATATATTTTTCATTTATTTATATTTATGTACAACTTCTTGTTATTTCTAAGGATTATCTAAATAATTAAATCGCGATAGTTCGACGCGGGTACGTATTCACAACAGTGAAACTAAAATTAACGCGAGAGAACCAAGGGAGCCTACTGGCTATCCTTTTCTACGCTTTCTTTGTAAATTTCCTCTCTTTTATATTTTTTCCCCTCTTTCTTCTTCTTTCTCTAATATTAGCATCGAATCCAATCAGCAACGGAATTGGAATTGACTCCCTCGTTCAAAGTCGTGGGAAGAGATCCGGCGTTCAGTTAATAAATGTCCATTAACAAATAGACATTCATGTAAAGTTTTTCAGTACCATTTGTATAATACTCGCTAACAATTAATTTCTACACACGGGGTTGAAATTTCGAAAAGGCCTGGAGAAGTATGGAAGGGAACACTCGTGTCACTTCACACACAGAAACACACACACACATACAATTCTCACTTTAATTTATTACTAGTAATTTTGTGCATTGACAAAAAATTCTTAGAAAACTTTTTATTTTACATACTCAACATTTAACCAACATCTAAAATCTTTTTGTAACAATATTCAGTAATAATTTTCAACAAAATTTAAACTCTAAACAGTGTAACTAATAAAACAATTTTCTGCATGAAACAATAATGTTTATGCATCGAATAATAATTATGAATCGTGTTTATTGGATATTGGGTAGAGGGATTAATTCCAGTCAAATTTATCTCGCGCTACTCTCATTCTCCTCTGTTTATAGGCGGACTATAAAAAATTCACAAATCCTATAAAACTTTTTCCTTTCTTTTTCCAGTTTTAAATTCCTGGCGTAAAATTAAATTTTTTTTTTTTTCATTTTACTTCTCACACCGTCGAGTATTTTCCTTTCATAATATCAAGAAAAAAAAAAGTTTCATGGGAAAATATCTACTTCAAGGATTCATTCTCGTATTTCTTAGAATTATAGATACACACAAGAGGCATGATAGAATTTGATTCCGATAACGTTCACTGTTTTCAATTCTTCCTCTCAACCACGATATCACCGTTGAGCATTTCATCACACATGATTACGCGATTACTATTTTCTATTTGTTCACATTTAAAATTTAAAAAAGAAACTACTCGTAAAAAGGAGAGATTAAATAATATTCGATTGAAGGATGCGCAAAACATATTCAATTGTATACAAATTTCCCGAAGGAATTTCGATCACTAGTATAAAAATGCAATGTGCATTTTCAAAAACAATATCTTAGGCCCCGGCCATCGCTTTCACTTAATCTCGAATAAATGACTGGTCAAAATAATATATTAGATAAAAATTATACAATAAAAATTTGTTAAATTTAGGGTAAAAAACATAAAACATTTTATAGAATGGACGATAATGAATTTCGAAACATGAAAAATAAAGTTAGGACCATTGAGCATTACGAGCAATTGTGTCGAAACAGAGCGCCATTTTACTCAGGGCTGTATGGAAAAATGTACTTTTAATTCGAGCCCATCACATTGGTTCGATTATAACAGAGAGCAAAACCCTACTGTTATTTTCTCACGAAACGCGTCGTTGGCTATAAAGCTACGACTTTGGCAATATACGATTATAAGCTAATGCGCAAACATCGCGAATATTTATTTTGGCAATTCTAGTGAATCGGGAATTTTCGTTTCACGATTTTCAGGAGTAGATTTTTGGATTAGGATAACGAGGGGTTTAGGATTCCTTAAAATCTAAATTTGGTTTCGTCTCAAAGGCTGCTCCCATATTCACTCGATCTTCGTCTGTCGATGTTCTTAATATATGTCTCGGAATATACGCTCTTCGTTCGGTCGTCGAACCTGCAAATTGTCAAAAAAACTAATAAACAAATTATTTTAATACTTCTTTCTTGTCAAGATAAAAAAATGAGATCTTTTTCATGGAAATAAATAAAGGGTTGCTTCTTACGAGAAATTAAATGAAATATTACTATAGGTCTACAAAATGGGTTGAAGTTTCAAACGTCTAGTCTGACGAAGTTTTTTTATTTTTTTATTTTTTTATTTTTTATATTCATTACATTAAGAATATCAAAGAGTTACAAAAAACATTTATTATTTTTATTTATTTATTAATAGAGGTTTACCCGGAGTTGCCCGGGATTTTAAGAGATTTTAAATGATAAAAGAATTTCAAGGGATTTCATCAGATTTTAAGTGATTTTGAGGAATTTCAAGGGGTTTTGAGAGATTTCAATTGATAACAAGTGGTTATAAGGAATTTCAAAAGAATTCAAAAGAGTTCAAAAGAGTTCAGGGATTTTCAAGAGATTTCGAGACATTTTAAGTGATTTTAAGAAATTTTAAAGAATTGATTCTAATTTAGACGAAATCAAATGAAATCCCTTAAAATATTTTAAAATTACTTTAAATTCTTTAAAATCTTTAACATCTTCTGTAAATGTCTTAAAATCGTTTGAAATATTTCAAAATTTCACGGAATTCACTAAAATCTCTTGAAATATTTTCAAATCTCCTGAAATCCTTTAAAAGCTCTTAAAGTGCTTAAAATTACTTAATGTCCAATAAAACATTATTAAATCCCTTAAAATTACTTGAAATCACATGAAATCTTATAAGATCTTTCAATATTTCTGGAAATTCTAATTAAAAAAAATCCTTGAAATCCTTAAAAAGTCCTTAAAATCATTTAAAATCTCTTCAAAATTCTTTTAAATTTTAAGAAATCTCTTAAAATCTCGGACAACGCTGAAAAAATTTCTGCCAGTAAAGAAATAAAAATTTTGGGTTTTAGAAACTTTGGAAACATTTTTAAAAATATTTTTATTCGATGAATGTAAAAATAAAAAATCTTCATACTATAGAAGTCTGAAACTTCAACCCAACAAGGTTTATTATATAACAGGACTCACAGTTCCTGTGGAAATAAATATAGTACTTTTTATGAGTTTTTAAGCTCAAACAGTATCTTTTTCTTTTTACAAAAATCAGACAGTTATACAATGTGAAGAGTAAAAAAAATTTTCTTGCTGTGGTTTTTCTAAAAAGGCTAACAAGAAAAAATAAAGAGATAAAATTATTTATTGTAAAGTTTGTGATTGGGTTGAAGTTTTAGACGTCTAGTCTGGCGAAATTTTTTTTTTTTTTGCATTTTTTGGATTAAAAATATCTAAAAAATTCCCAAAATCATTTTATTTTTATTTATTTACTAGTAGAAATTTACCCAGCGTTACCCAGGTTTTTAAGAAATTTCAAGGGATTTTATAATTATTTTAAGTGATTTTTATAAAAATTTGAAAGAGTTATTAAAAGAATGTTCAAGAGATTTTTAGAAATTTCTATAGATTTCACAAGATTTCAAAACTCCTTACAGGATTTTATCAAATTTTAAGTGGCTTTAAAGAATTTCAAGGGTTTTCAAGAGATTTTAGTGATAAGTAATTGTAAGGAATTTCAATGAATTTAAAAAAAAAATCAAGAGAGTTTAAAAATTTTCAAAAGATTTGAAAACATTTTAAGTGATTTTAAGAAATTTTAAGGAATTTATTCTAATGTTGAGTAAATCAAATGAAATCCCTTAATATTACCTAAAATTCTTTAAAAACTTTAAAATCTTCTGTAAATGTCTTAAAATTGTTTAAAATATATAAAAATTCCTTAAAGTTCATTAAATTCTCTTGAAATATCTTCAAATCTCTTGAAATATTTTGAAATCTCTTTAAATTCATTAAAATTCGTTAAAATCAGTTAAAATGTCTTGAAATTTTGTGAAATCTCTGAAAAAAATCTATTGATAATTCTTGTCAATTCTTTTAAAAATCCCTTAAAATTACTATAAATCTCTTGAAATCCTTTTATAATTTTTGAAATCCTATAAAATCTCCTAAAATTCCTCAAAATTATTAAAAATCTTTTTCAAATTCCTTTAAATTCTCTAAAATTGCTCCTAGTAAATAAATAAAAATTTTTGGTTTTGGGAAGAGTGGAAACTTTTTGCTTCCTCATAGAGAAAGCTTTTTAGTGGTGACAAAAATCCAGTTTCTAAAAAAAGGTTTTTTTGAACATATTTTAAGTGGAATATATCTAATATGAATTGTCCGGATGTGTGTGTGTGTTTATGTCACGCTTTCAACGATCCTGCAAAATCTTTAGAACGCATATAGATAAATTGATGAAATTTGGCATAATTATTCCACTATTTACCAAGTTGAATTTTTTTACAATGGTTTACCAAAATATTTAATTTTACAAGTTTCGTGTACTTTTATAATTTTCGTAAAATTCATTTTTCCACTATAACTTTTCAAATATTCAAAATTTAAAGTTGATGTAAGGAAAATGAAAATTCCTTTCATCGAGACGAATCGATTGACCTATATTATTAATGTATTTCATTAAAAAATAAGGATGTTATGGTTAATTGTATTTTCAAAAATTAATTTTTCAACTATAACTTTTCAAATAATCAAAATTTTGACTTGACGTAAGGAAAATAAATATTCTTTGTGTCGAGATGAATCGATTGACCTATATCATTAATGCGTTTCATTGAGAAATAAGAAAGTTATTAAAAATTATTTTTTAAAAATTCAATTTTTCAACTATAATTTCTCAAATTATAAAAATTTAAAGCTGGTGTTAGGGAAATGAAGATTCCTTGTGTTGAGACGAATCGATTGACCTATAAGATTAATCCATTTCATTCAAAAATAAGAAAGTTATGCTTTATTGTAATTTTCGAAAAAGAGTTTTTCTAATATAACTTCTCAAATAATCAAAATTTAATGCTTATGTAAAGAAAATAAACTTAAATTAAATAAAATAAACTTAAGAAGCATTAAAAAGTATTAAGAAGTATTAAATACTTAATGCTTCCTCTATGAGGAAGCAAATCATATTTGCTTATAGGAAGCAAAGTGTTCATTGAATAAGCACAAAAGTTGATACAACTTGACAGCTAGTATTTTTGTTATTATTCCAATAAGTGTAAAAAAAATCGTCAGACTAGACGTCTGAAACTTCAACCCAATAAGTTTGTGCACGAGTCAATTTTGACAATCTTTTCCAAGTGAAAAAGAATATCTACATATATCTAAATTATTTTTTGACTCGAGCAGCAGAATGTTCCTAAACATAAAAGAACCGAATTCATGCATACCTAGAAGATCGTGTCAGATCAAATCGTACCTTAGCGACGGCCGCCGGAAGTCAAGGGCCTCTAAATCGGAGGGTTCGTTTCTGCATAGTGAACAAAAAGCGCACTGCAGTGTATTCCGGAACGCCTCCCGGAAGTCCCGATTAAAGTACGCATATATCAGCGGATTGAGTGCAGAGTTTGTGTACCCAATCCAAAAAAGTAACGCAATGACAACGTTAGGAGTTTCGCAAGCGTCACCACACAAACTTGTGCTTACATACCACAAGAAAAATGGCAGCCAACAAAGTATAAATGTCCCCATAATAATACCCAGGGTCCTTGCAGCTTTGTGCTCCCTTTTCATCTTCATAATATTCTTATCCTTCGTTGGTGTATGCAGATGATCCGTGCTGATTTCGTTGAGCGTTAGAGTTTTCGACGATCCCCCACTATTCAGTTCCCCATTAATATTATTCAAGTCTTTGCTCGGCCGATGACTGAGCAACATCGCATTTCCCATTCTGCTATGCATTTGCTTCTCCTGGGCATTCGCTTCCCTAAATATTGCCAGATAGGTCAGACACATGATCGTGCAGGGAATCCAGAAGGATATGCTTGATGAGAGAATTGCGTATCCTTTATTAACTTTAAATTCACACTTATCAGGATGCTCATGACGGAATTTGCTATTTTGCGGTGTGGTATACCACTCGTTGAAGATTGGCACAAACGATATGATTGCTGGGGAAAGCCAACAGGCCAACAACATGTAAGCCACTACTTTTTTAGTCATGTTGATAGGGTACTTTAGGGGCTTCACTATTGCATAATAACGGTCCACTGAAATACACATCAGATGAAGGATAGAACTGGTACTAAAATATACATCTAGAGAGTTCCAAACATCACACATAAAGTAACCGAACAACCACTGACCGGTCACTTGTACACTAGCGTTGAAGGTCATCGCAAACATGGCCACAAGCATGTCAGCCAGAGCCAATGAGACGACGAAATAGTTTGTAATTATGCGCAGCTTACGATGCCTCATCACAGAAACCATCACCAGAAGGTTTCCGAAGACTGCAGATAGGATGATTGAACCAAGAATGCAGCCTTTCAAAATGGCGATTGGCAACTCTACTTCCTCATCATCGAATGTCCCGTTGGTGCTGTTCTGCCCGGGGTCCAAGGTTGTGAATTTCTCTGGCAGAGCCATGCTGATTGAAGAGACATCCGGAGGCAACGAGCTGGTTGACATCCTATGATCTTGAGGTATGCAAGGTCTAGTTTGGATTTGGAAGTTAAGTTACAGACGAACTGATCATCTGTCGAACATCTATGAAGGATTTCATATTCGGCAGGAAGATGTGTACTGAGCGTTTCTCGGGGTTGAGAGATTATTGAGAGAGATAATCATCTGAAACAGAAAATAGATTTGGGTTTGAAACCATTCGTTTTAGAGACAATTTTTTCTGCTCTTGAAAATCTTTAAATTATGCGAAGAAAAATGGATTATTATGCGAAATTCAGTAATGCACAACAATAAAAATAGCGAGAAATATCAGAATACGATCAAAATGCTCTTTTTTTGTAATCAAATTCTCGTCTTACTTCAGATCGTAATAACGAACATCTCGCTTCACACGGGGGGAATGATCGAGATTATGTCGATTTTATAATTAATTTAATCATATCGCTGATGATTAAATTTGATAATTTTGAGAAAATTAATAATTTTGTTATTAAATTATATTAATATTAATTAATTGTATACTTTAAAGATCCTGCATCCTTTTCTTGGAGGGAATCTCTGTTTCTGTTGACTCGCAAATTTCCATTTCCCATGTAGAAATCGCCCCATTTGTCCCTATGTTCATTAGGGCGGTAGTCAGGTCCTTGCTAGAACAACTGGAATAGTAAGTTCTAGTCAGGACCCTTAAGTTAGGATTTTCAATTCTTTGTGAATAGAAAATCTATGCACGTCTAGTTAGGCCCCAATCTTATATTTTAACCAGGTTTTAGTTGGGCCCTGATTCGAGTAAAAGGACAAAGAACTTCTAGTCAGGAACTGTTCGGGTCTTAGCCAGTATGGCCCATTTTACTGAAATATTTCCAATTCTCACAAAAAAAAATCATAATATTTATGATATAGATATTGAAAAACACAGTTAAAAATAAAATTGTAAGAATGAAAAAAAAACTGTACTATTACTATGTTTATAATAGTTTTATGATGTATAAAATACACCAACTTTACTTTTGACATTTAAGAATTTTTTATTCTTTATTAATTTGAATTTTGGTACTTCACAGATGGTAAATAACCAAAATATTATAATAGAAAGGGTTTAGACGTGGCCCTACCTAACTCTCGTTAGGGCCTACTCAGAAGTTCTAGCTAGAACCTGGCTAAAACAGCGTTACAGAACTAGTCAGGTCCTCTCCATTTTTCCCGACCAGCGCCCGACTAGAAATAGGGAAAACTGGCCAGGGCCCTACTAAACCCCGATCGGAATTTCTACATGGGATTCGCCAGACGTCATTTTGACACATGTATTCGTTCGCGTTACTTGAATTTGACTAAGATGTCATTTTGCATCTATCGATAAATTGATCACAATTTTTAAGACGATATGAGACGAAAAATAAAAAGTGAACATATGAGAAACTCGTTTAGAAAATTGCTCGTATTTCGAACAAAATCCAACGAGACGGATGATCATATCGTATCTTTATGCACCACTAGCGAAATTCTGCTTGAAAAATTTGGATTATAAGAAATTATGCGACGAGGAAATCAGAACTATATTTAATTTAAATATGCAATACTGGCATAAATTTCAAAAAGGTTTCTGCGAATTTTAAGGGATTATGACGATTTTCAAGTAACTTTTACTAAATTCAAAAGAATTTTAGGATTTTTAAAAGGTTTCGTAGAATTTGAAGGGATTTCAAGATATTTCGTCGAATTTTAAAGGAATTATAATGCAATTTGAAGAGATTTTAAAAAGAATTTTAATGGGTTTAGAATGTTGTAAAACTTGAAGGAATTTTAAGAAATTTAACGAATTTTAAAAGATTTCAAACAGTTTCGAAGCTTTTAATGGATTTTAACGTATTGTAAGAAATTTTTATGATTTTAAGAGAAGTCAAGAGATTTTTATGATTTTTAAGAGAAGTTGTGAAATGTTTAAGGATTGCATGAAATTTGATGAGATTTCTAAATAATTTTAATGAATTTTAAAGGATATATGTATAGGGAATATTATCCTAAAATTTTAAGGAATTTCCAAAGTTTCGAGGAATTTTAGAGGTTTTCGCAAATTTTAACAGATTTCAAGAGATTTTTATGAGTTTTAAAATATTGTATGGGATTTGAAGGATTTTAATGTTTGTCCAGTAATTTTATTGATGGATTTCAAAAGATTTTTATGATTCAACAAATTTCGGAGAATTTAAAAAAATTTTGAAAATTGTCATTAAATTTTTAGGGATTGCAAGAGATTTTTCTAATTTTTAAAAGATTTTGTAGATTGTTAAGGATTTCATGAAATTTTAAGGAATTTTAAGGCAGTTTAAGAGAATTTAAGAGACTTTTATGAGTTTTATAAATTGTGAAATTTTAAGTGATTTCATAGAATTTTATGAGACTCCTAATAATTTTAAGAAACTTTAAGAGATTTTTCTGATTTTTAAAATATATTGTAGAACTTTTTATGGATTTCTAAGAATTTATATATATATATAAAATGTACACTACTGGTCAGAATCGTCAGAATGTTGAGTTCACTTGTTATTCTATGATCGTTTAAGTTCTCTTAAGAAAAAATTACATTGTTTTTTTAAATGAGTCCAGGACGACGAAATCACTTTCTTCATTTTTTAAAGAAGATTGCAAAAAAAAAACGTCAAATTTCAAAGTTTTATAAAAATATCAATAACTTTTCGAAATAATGAACATTTTTTTAAATTCTGGAGCTTTAAAGAATAGAATAGAATCTGACATTTTTTACTTTGCATTGTGCGAGACTTAAAGTGGTCGTGAAAAAGTTGGAAATATTTGAATATTTTTTCTACGAAGAAAAATATTTTTATACAATATAAAAAATAATTAATCATGATTTTGCTGCAAAATTATATTAAAATGTACATTCATTTGATTTAAATTATTATTTTACTACTGATCAGGTAATATTGAACTTTTTACGTATTTTAAGTGCAAATTTGAGCCCTTGCACAATGCAGAGAAATAATTGTACAATTATTTAAATAAGTCTAGGAGATTCTATAGAAATCTACTTTTAAAATAAGTACAAGAAATTTAAAAAATCTTCATTATTCGAAAGTTATTGATATTTATATTTTTACAAAACATTGAGATTTGACGTTCTTTGCAATTTTTAAAAATTGACCTGAGCTCATTTAGATAACTTTTAATTTACTTAAAAGAAAAAATGTGATCTTTGGTGTAATTAAATTTAGGAAAACTTAAACGATGATCGAGAAACAAGCGAACCCAAACTTTTGTCTGGTAGTGTAATAAAACAATAAATTATTATAAAATGTATTAAGATTTTTGAATTTTTGTCAATTCAAAACAAAATTTCTATGCAAAACAAAAAATTTTCCAAAATTATGCGAAAATTAAAAAACTATGCGAAGGTTTCAAAATTATGCGATGAAAAAAAATTATGCGTTTTTATGCGATGACGAATCTTTTTTATTTAACTTAGAAACTGCATAAATCGCAAAGATTTTGAGTAATATTCAATTCTGAGACATTATGCGATTATGCGTTTCGCATAGAATAGGGGTCTCTAATTTGTTTTGTCAGATGTTTCAGGGGTCGATCATATATTACGTAACGCTTTTAGAAGAGGGGGAGGAGGATTCAAGAGAACCTGTTGTGGCCCTTATATGATGGAAGGGAAAGAATTTCGATAAATTTTACAAAACATGTAAAAATGACTTCGAACTTCAAACGAGATCAAAGCATCAGAACGAATGATGCCATCATCATCATATGACCATTTTATCAATGACCCCATTATGATACTTTTTGTCGAAAAGACCTCAATGCACTTTATTATATCGCTTTTTCACCATCCTTGCGAAATCTGTGTATTTATCCTTGCGACGCTTTTAATTGAGGGCATGACCTTGAGGAATGCTCGTAAAAGTATCATCATGGCAATTTTTCCGAGAGGCTCTTGTAATTTATGTCCGATAAGTTTTCGGGGTATCTGGGTCACTTATCATAGGGATGCGCCCCTACTCGTAGGATGGAAAATTGGCTAGTGTTAGAAAGTGGGAAAATAGGGTAGAAAAGGTGATCTTGAGAGTAGAACCGGAGGGACAAGGTTTAAGGTCAGACGAATTAAGAGTCAGGGTCAGAGAAAATACAAATAGGGTGAATGCCATTTACTGAAATTCGATGAAACAATTTATTAGGGTGCTTGAAACTATGAAAGAATTTAATTTAATTTAAGCCCAGCTATTTCCGTTCCTTCTGAATTCAATGTATACATGGAAAAAAGAAAATGGCTGAATTTACCATTTAAAATAGTTAACATGCGCTCTGAACGCAGTTTTTCTGGAATTTAATAACTTTTACTATTTCAAATTGTAACTTTTGCAATGAAAAAACAGGGTTTGCAATTTTCTTAGCAAAAATTACAATTTTAAATAGTAAAACTTACTAAATTCTTGGAAAAATGCGTTCAGAGCGAATTTACACTATTTTAAAGGGTAAATTCAGTTATTTTCTTTTTTCCGTGTATAAATATTGATGTATATAAGTATTATTTTATAGTACATATCATAATTTCGCACTGTTTTTCAAATGACTTAAGGAATAGAAATACATAAATGTAAGGTAAATAGAAGCTGATAGAAAGATAGGAGATTTTATAGGGTTGAGCGCAGTAGTAAATACTGCTTTTAGTCAGACAAAGAACGGCGAGGCAGTGAAAATGTAATGGTGTTGAATTTGTGTGTCTACAGTGTTGAATAATGCAGTTGGATATTCGAGAAAGTGAGTGTGACTACGAGTTTTATAATTCAAAGAAAACTTGGTCGTGTCACCTGAAGGAAAGGTGGAAAAATAGAAAATTGTGTCACATGAAATACTATAAACAAAAAGTAAACATTAAAATAACAGTAAAAGTTCTACAGTAGAGATACATGTTTTTTTATTATTTTGTCGCTCATAAAAGAAAAAATATAATAAAAAATATATCATTCCTATTTTTGAAAGCATATTTTCAAATCAGCTTTCTACGATATAATAATTTTTAAGCTTCCATTTATCAATGCGGTTTTACTATTTATTATTCTGAACCTCTACCCTTCATAGTTTTATTTTTCTCAACTCTAGGGGATGATCCTTGTTAATGACCTTGGGAGGGTTTCGCTTTACCCAAAGAACCTTCGTGTCGACCTCGGTATAGCGATAATAAAATTTCTCTGGAATTTCGAGCAATTGAGGAATCTGCTGAAGGTCTCCGAACGTATGAAGGGCGAAAGAAAGAATCAAAGGGGGATGGGTGATTTTTCATGGGTAAACATACGTTGGATCGAAAATTCGAAGCATCGAGAAATCCAGTCACGTAGGGAATGGAGCGACTATGCGAATCGCACGCAATTGCGCGAATGTGTGTATGTGAGGCGAATTTATTCTCCCGCCACACTCAAGTGGCCAAGGTCGCATCAACTTGAAGTATTCAAGATCAATGTCAATGCCACATATCTTTTCTAATGAGAATTTCCCGCATTGCCGACTAGCACAAGATACCACTTTCTTAATTAATTTTTGGACTCGGATATTTAATTTACTTCTTATCAAAATTCGTCTTTTTTTCGACATAATAGAGAAAACAATATATGTAGTGAAGAGAAATGATTGAACCGTGAATTTTTTATGAGGCACATTTATTATCTTCAATTTATTATCGGCTTAGGAAAAAAATGATTACTCTTCCCTTCAGTCGCCAAAACTAACCCTCTAGGTAGAAAAATGATGAAAAATGCCACTTGACACACATGTTGATTACATGCTGTCTATTATTGTCGTGTTATCATATATCATTTAGAAAAAAATGGCTAAATTTAGTAAAACGCTTGTGACGATTCCTTAAAAATGCAAATATGTCCATTTTGGCAAACATTTGTTTCTTTTCAAATATAATATGCGAATAAAAGCCGAGATTTGTAAGCGAAGTAAGTAAGCAAGCAAAGCTGTTCATCTTTCAGAGAAAATTCTGTGACAGTAATTGGAATACATAAATCAGCACCATTCTTCAGGAACGATAGTGATCGCCTTCGACGTTGGTGAAGAGAAAATATTCGTGACGCATTTTAATAAACATGAAAAGACCCTTTGGACTAAGAGTCAACGGGGACGTTTAATAGTCAATTTTAAACAACCAGAACAGAGCGGTCGCTCGCCTTGAATCTTTATTCCTCATTTTTGAATCCTTTTACGTTTTCCATAATTCATGAGAAACCTCTCCCCAACTATCTCATTCAACACTTCAACAAACTATGCATCCACTAACTTCTATTATTATTATTATGCACTCCGCATCGCAAGTGGTTAAGCTTGTTCTTATTGGCTCATGAAAATCCAAATCTACTACTATTCGCGGTTCACATTGCGACAGAAATTAGTCCAGAGCCAAACAAACTGCCTTAATTACTTCCTCGGTGAGCGTGCATTCAACGACACGCTAATTGCTTTTCGTTAATTACTTCCTGAGAAATACGGTTTCAGAACATTTTGACTTTTGATGCCAAGAAAAAGGAAGGGTGTTAATTGCTCCTCCTGCTGGGAATTGAGAACTTCAAAGAGCAACTGTCTAATTAAGTGAGGCATATGATAGAAAATGACTTTTGGACATTTAGTCCATTTTTTCAGGCAAATGCAAATATTTAAGACATACAGATGGCGTGCGTTTTCTCTGCACAGAGAAGATAGCAAAGAAAGAATAAACATTGGTTTTAAAGAGTACTATAAAGTTTCATGTGAACCAATCCTAAGATGATATTCGACAATTCCTTTTTAAGTAAACTAGGAAACCAACACGTGCGCTACGCGCACGATTATTTATTTTACTTCTTACAACTTCAAGTCAATTAAAAATCCAATAAAATTTCGCTGATTCAAGTTTAGAGAGCAGATTTGAAACAATAATAAAATTTATGCGAGATTTTAGAGACATTTCGTTACATCTTTTTTAGAGAGCTTCAAAAGGTTTCTAAGAATTTCAATGAATTTTGACAATTTTCAAGTGATTTTTACGAAATTCTAAAGAGTTTTAGGATTTTTAAAAGATTTCGTGGAATCTTAAGGTATTTCAGGATATTTCGCGGAATTTGAACGGAATTCATGAAATTTAAAGGGATTTGAAGTGTTTTAAAATTTTGAGGAATATTAAGCGAATTCAAAAGATTTTTATGATTCTTTAAAGATTTTGTGAAATTTAATGTGATTTATTATAATTTTAATGAATTTTAAACCATGTAAAGGGACTTTAAATTTTATCCTAGAATTCAAATATTTTCAAGAAGTTTCTGGGAATTTTAAGAGGTTTTCACCAACTTCAAGAGATTTCATCGAGTTTTAAGCGATTTGGAAGGTTTTCGTGAAATTTTTAGAGATCTGAAAAGGTTTCTGAGTATTTTAAAAGAATTTTAAGAGAATTTTAAATTTTGTCGTAAAATTTCCAGGAATTTTAAAAGAATGCAAGAGATTTGAATAATTTTAAAAATATTTTGTGGGATTCATAAGAATTTTTTGAAATTTTATGAGATTTCTAATAATTCGAAGGGATTTGCTAATTTTTAAAAGATTTTGTAGAATTTTGAAGGATGGAATTTGATCAGATTTCTAAGGATTTTAAGAGATTTTAAATTTTAAGAAATTCCAAGAGGTTTTTAGGAATTTTTTTAGATTTTTGCGAATTTGAACTTAGATTTCAAGAGATTCATGATTTTAATGGTTTTTATGGATTTTCAAAGGATTTTAAGAGGTTTCTAGGAGTTTGAAGAAATCTTAACGAATTTTAATGAATTTCGAAGGTTTTCGTGAAATTTTTTTGAGCCATTAGTTTTTTTTTTTTTCTTCTTTCAACTTCAAGTCATTCAAAAGCCAATCAGGTTTGTAACAACAATCTATGCGAGATTTTCGAGACATTTCGTTACACTACTTTTTACATTCTCATCAGAGAATGTATTAGTTTTGTGTAAAATTTGACCCCCCCATTTTTTAAGATAGGAATAAGCAATTTCAGATGAAATCACTTTTCAATAAAAGATATTTTGCCAAGTTAGTATGTATAGATTGACTATTATAAGAGGGATGATCTGTGAGGATTTGTTGATCCTGTTCAGGTCAAAGTAGCGCGCTAGTCATTGATTTGCATAATCGGGATCCCATCCAGAATAACTTCAGCAAAAGCTTTAAAAAATCCGTCTGTAAGCGAGCGGTGAGAAAATAAGCCGCAAGGAACAAATTTTTTTCTACCTACAATGAAGTTTTTAAACAAAAATTGATCGACAAGAATTTGTCAAGAATTTTTCCTCTTTGATATCAAGAATAGAGGAATCTGAATCGAAATAAAGAGGTTGAGTCACAAAGTCTTAATTTTATCCCTCAGGTTTCCTTAAATCAATTTTATTAGCGCGGATCTAAATCACTGGATCTTTCAAAATTCGGAGTAGCAGATACGCTTTATAACTTCTAAATAAACATCCAGAAGTTAAGTTTTGAAACGAGCAAAAAATAAGAATTGAAACACCTATGCAATTTATCATCTATAGAGGTACCTCTATCCCACGTTATTTATTTTTACTTCTACCTTATGAATGTTGTTGGAAATGACGAAAATAGGAAGGCTAACATTCAAAATACAAAAATAGAATTCTATGCGCACTTGCACGTATTATGGAAGGCCCTTTCAGTCAATGCCAATGAAAATCTTGACAAGTCATCGTTTAGTGTCGACGAAACCGTATTGCTGTTTTGTTATTGCAAACAGTTCGGAGAATTCTTCAACTGCGAGTCCAATCCATTTATAGTTCCACCTCAGTCATTCAAGAACGACTGTATTTATTTATTATAAACAAAAATAAAATATTTTCATTCTCCGCAGGTCGGCTATCTCGCTACTATTTTTTAAACAGAAAAATAGGAAGCATTACATTACATTTGAAATTATTTTCACGATGCGATGCAATAAATAAAAAGGCAAATAAAACTACAAATTGAACAGCACTCGAGAAATTAAATTCAAAACTCCCCAGTGTATAAGAATTCCCGCACATTTTTCAGTTAAGAATAACTCAGTCAGAATTATTTTAGTATAACTTTATATTACTATACGTCAGTGTCATCCACTTATTAATGCTAATCGATAATCGTATGCCTTTAAAGCCGAGCTGACACGTGGCAAACATAAAAATAGTTCATTTTCCTAGACTGTATAATTTGAGAAGGGTCGCCAGATCACGATCGCGAAGTTTAATTAAGGCCATGTAAGACTTACCCGATCCCTACCTTACTGACATTTTTTTCTCTGCAACCTTACTAGTACATTTATTGAAATATCAAATTGAAAATTTCTAAAATTAAAGAAAATATGCTAAGGTATGTTTATCTGGTCTTAAATTTTTGTAAAAATAAAAAAAAATAAAAAAAAAATTTTTTTTTTATAAATGTCAATATTTAGGACCAGATAAACGTACCTTAATGTTTCAGCTTCAATTTTAGAAATTTTCAATTTGATATTTCAATAAATGTACAAGTAATGTTGCAGAGAAAAAAATGTCGGTAAGATAGGGATCGGGTAAGTCTTACATGGCCTTAAGGGCCTTAAAAATTATTACCGCGCACAAAATTTCATGTCAACCTACTTTTTATTGATTTGCGTTACTGAATCCATGTTTTTATATTGACCAATAAGGGATTGTTTGAATTATCGACGTAGATGGTAATGATCCATAATCGAAATCTTGATGCTACTACATTCACTGATAAAATCAAACAGTATCAAAGTATATACATATATATACATACATATATACATCACTGCATCGCATACATAGAGAGTCTTGTAAGTTTACGTTCCGTATAGCCAAAGCGTGTATTATGTCTCACTTTAGGGGATAACTACCCATAATAGCAATATAACTAAGAAAGGGTCGAGTTCATATATACAATATATTATAATATACATCTAAGAAAATATCAAAGAAACTGATTCTCGATAAGATACCTTCACATGTACTTAGGATTTATTGAAGCGACCTATATTCTTAAATTAAGAATTGCTGACTTGAGTTTCTTGCTTTAGTCACAGATTAAGAATTTTCATTTAAAAAATAGAGAAGAGTTGGGTAGTACCGGCTACTTAAGCTTTTTTATCAATAACAAACTTCTAAATTGACCATCATGAGACCAAAACCATATCTGATCATATCTGAGACCATATCAAAATTACATTTTGGAACAATTATAAAAGATAAAAAAATGTTGATTTATCATCGCAGAGAGTACGATTTACATATACAAAGTCACGATTGGCCGGAGTTACCCGACTTTCCCCTATTTTGCTTCTACTCCTTTTTATTGAACATTTTTACTTTTCTTTCAAAGCCCTTTGAAATTTTTCAAAGCAAGAACGCGTGCTCCGTGCGCGCATTTACTTGACAATTCTTGAAAATTCACGAAAACTTTCAAAATCTTCAAATCCATGTTAAAATTCGTGAAAATCTCTGAAAATTCCTAGCAACCTCTTGAAGTTTCTTAACAATTAAAATCTCTTAACGTTATTAGTATCAAATTCCATGAAATCCTTAAAAATTTTACAAATTCTTTTTTAAAACTTAGAATAATCGCTTGAAAATACTTAAAAATTCAGAAAAACCTTCAAAATCATTAATCTCTTAAAATCTATGTTAAAATTCTTCAAAATCTGTAAAAATTCCAAGAAACCTTCGAAAACCTTTGAAATCGCTTAAAATTCGTGAAAGTCTCTTAAAATTTTCATAAACTTCTTGAAATTGTTTCAAATTCTATGATAACAAGTAAAATCCTTTTTATATCCTTTAAAATCCATTAAAAGTATTAGAAATGTCTTCAAATTCCATGAAATCCCTTAAAATTCCACAAAAATTTTCAAACTCATAAATCTTCTCAAATCCACGTTAAAATTCATGAAAATCTCTAAAAACTCGTCCTAGAATTTTTAGATTCGAAATCTCGTCAAATTCCATGAAATCCTTAACAATTCTACAAAATCTTTTAAAAATTAGAAAAATCTCTTCCCAGAAAATTCTTGAAATTATACGGTAACATTTTAAATCCTTTTATATCTTTAAAATCCCTTAAAACTATTAAAAATCTTATCAAATTCCATGAAAACCTTTAAAATTCTCACAAAATATTTTGAATGTCAGAAAAATCTCTTGAAATCACTTAAAATTATTAGAAGTCTCATAAAATTCCTTAAAATTCCTTAAAATCCCATAAAACTCTTACAAACCTTTTGAAATCCCTTAAAACTTCACGAAAACCTTAGAAATCGCTTAAATTCTTTGAAATCTTTTAAAATTTTTAGAAACCTCTTAAAATTCCTCAAAATTTCAATACATTTAGAAACTCTTAAATAAATCCCTTAGAATTTTTAAAAGCCTCTTAAAATTGCATTAATTCCTTTAGAATTTCACGAAATATCTTAAAATTCCATAAAATTCTACGAAATCTTTTTAAAATCCTAAAAATCTCTTAAATTTCGTAAAAATAACTTAAAAATCGACAAATTCCCTTTAAATTCCTAAAAACCTCTTGAAATTCCTCTCTAAAAAAGTGTTTTCTCTATAAAAATGTCTTAAAAATCTTGAATAGATTATAGTTTCAAATCTGATTGAATTTGGAATGACTTTGAATGAAATTATAAGAAGAAAAATAAAACAATCGCGCGCGTAGCGCGCCTCTTGGTTTGTTAGTATTTATAAAAAATGTTTTCTTATATTTCATAAATTAAATAATTACGACATGTGTTTTTCTTTATAAAAAATAATAGTTGTTAGATTATTTTCAACATTAACTACGTTTATAGTTGTATTGATGTTTAATTATGGTTTTGTTTTCTAAAAAAATACCGTATTTACCGATATAATCGTAACCTCTTTTTTCATATGATGATAGGATTTTATTTAGCTATATATCACTTCAGATTTTTAATTTATGACATTCCATTAAAAGGTTTTTATGGAATTTGGGAAGGAGATGAAATCGCCACTTTGAAAAATATGTATAAATGCCGTGTGCTACTTTGCGCTAAGCCATATAAAAGGGTCAGGCGAGAAATAAAAGATAATCCTCTCGCAACAAAGGGATTCGTACGACTTTTCGTAAAACTTTGGACACGTGGCGAAATAAAGATGTCGTGACGGGGTGTTTACAAACGTGAGATAGTATGAATTTTAGGGTAAAAAATCCTCTTAAGTCTTTTGAGACGATTTTCTTCTTGACTTGCATCACAATACGAATATAAATAGGCTTATATGCCCTTCGAAAAGGTATTTATTTAGGTTCAAAATGTATTCTAGGAATTTATTTATATAAATAAAAATGGGGCTTGGTCAACATTTCTTGACATAAAAGATTATTTTAAGATACATATATATTCGTATGATTGGTTTTTACTCGTTTTTTACTGAATAGTGATAAATGATCCGACGAGAACTGTTTCCGTTTCAAAAAAAATTTGATGATTGAACTGGAGTCTATCTCTGTTTCCAGATTTTAAAGCTTAAAAATTTCCGCTCGATGAATTGGCACAATTCCCAGGCTGGTTTTCAAAAGCTAAATAATTTATAAACGCAAAACGAAATTTCTTGATCCATGCTCATATTTATCGGTGGAAGCAAACTTCTGAAAATTAGAAGAACCAACTTTATAACGAAGTTGTTTGCCTTGCTTCCTGGCGACCGAGATAATACTTTTGCTATCTTAATCATCTTTTCTTGGGTCGTAGGGTGTTGAGTGAAATTGGAAAGCAGTGAAAGAAGATCGTTTTAAACATAGAATAAATCTCGTTATTAAAATTGTTATTCTATAATTATGTACTTAATTTACATTTATCGAAAATATATTTCAAAATAGACGTTTTAGTCCTTCAATAGGTATATAAACGAAGCTTTGAATTCCGTAAGCGAAGCCTGAATTGTAAAATATAATCTGCAAATATAACATCGAATACCAACCAATTCATTGAATACTAAAAACGTAATCCTACAAAAACTGAAGGAACTCTGAAAACGTTCTCTTTCAAACATTCCAGGAGCTGCTGATTTGTGCCTCTTTATAACTCAGTTTTGTCGAGGGTTCCACCTCCGTAATGCAGCAGAAACTATTTTCTGCGAAACTCAAGGAAAATAAAGAGATGGCAAAAACGAGGATAAAGAGAGACTTCATTTTTGCTTATATTCTGCTGTCCTTTCACCTGAAGGTAATGCAATTCACTTTAGAATCACTCGAGTTGCTTTATTTTTTCACCTCTCTTTATCCTTAAAAAAATTATATGAAAATTGAAGCTTTTCGAAAATGTGAAATATTATGAAACTGAAGTTTTCAACGTTTAAGTAAACGAAAAGTTATTTTTTTGTAAAAACGACGAGTCATAAAATCTGATTGCGCTAAATGGTTCCATTCGATGTCAAAAGACACACAAAACAGCTTCAACTCCCTACCACAATAGGATCATCCCTTAATCATCCCCTAAGTACAAAAAAAGTCATAGCAATTTCCCTAACTTCGAGACCTAAATTTTTAATCTTTAAAATAGTTCCATTTAATTCCCAAGGAAGCTCAAAATAGTTTCATCCATATAAATGCCTAGATTCACCCTCAAAATCA
>CAJFCP010000132.1:1756999-1788095 GCA_904066005.1 Synergus itoensis | reverse complement strand
ACCCCTAAGTACAAAAAAAATCATTGTAATTCTTCTAAGTTCGAGACCTAAAATTTTATCATTCCAAATGGGTCTATTTAATGTCCAAAAAAGCCCAAAACAGTTTCATCCACCTAACCCCCTAGATTGACCCTCAAAATCAACCCCTAAGTACAAAAAAAATCATTGTAATTCTTCTAAGTTCGAGACCTAAAATTTTATCTTTCCAAATGGGCCCATTTAATGTCCAAAGAAGCCAAAAATAGTTTCATCCAACTAATCCCCTAGGTTCACCCTCAATATCAACCCCTAACCTTAGGCGTTGATTTTGAAGATGAACCTAGATGGTTAAGTAGATGAAACTGTTTTTGGTCTCTTTTAACATTATATGAACCCATTTGAAATACTAGAATTTTAGGTCTGGAAGTTTGGGGATTTTTAATGATTTTTTTTAGCTTAAGGGTTGATTTTGAGGGTGAACCTAAGGGGTTAGATGGATGAAAATGTTCTGGGCTTCTTTAGACATTAAATAAACCCATTTGGAACGATAAAATTTTAGGCCTCAAAGTGAGGGGAATTATAATGATTTTTTTTACACTTAGGGGTTGATTTTAAGGGTGAAACTAGGGAGTTAGGTGGATGAAACTGTACTGGGCTTCTTTAGACATTAAATGGATCCATTTGGAACGATAAAATTATAGGTCTGGAAGTTTGGGGATTTTTATTGATTTTTGTTGTGCTTAAGAATTGATTTTGAGGGTGAACCTAGGGGATTAGGTGGATAAAACATTATTGGACTTCTTAGGTCATTAAATGGACCCATTTGAAATGATAAAATTTTAGGTCTCAAAGTTAGGGGAATTGCAATGATTTTTCTTACACTTAGGGGTTGATTTTGATGGTGAAACTAGGGTTTTAGGTGGATGAAACTGTACTGGGCTTCTTTAGAAATTAAATGGATCCATTTGGAACGATAAAATTATAGGTCTGGAAGTTTGGGGATTTTTATTGATTTTTGTTGTGCTTAAGGATTGATTTTGAGGGTGAACCTAGGGGGTTAGGTGGATGAAACTTTATTGGACTTCTTAGGTCATTAAAAGGACCCATTTGAAATGATAAAATTTTAGGTCTCAAAGTTAGGGGAATTACAATGATTTTTTTTGTACTTAGGGGTTGATTTTGGGGTTGAACCTAGGGGGTTAGGTGGATGAAACTGTTTTGAGCTTCCTTGGGCATTAAATGGAACTATTTTAAAGAATAAAATTTTAGGTCTCGAAGTTAGGGGAATTGCTATGACTTTTTTTATACTTAGGGGATGATTTGGAGATGATCCTAGTGTGGTAGGGGGTTGAAGCTGTTTTGTGGGTCTTTTGACATCGAATGGAACCATTTAGCGCATTCAGATATAATGTCTCGTCGTTTTTACAAAAAAATAATTTTTCGTTGATGTAAACGTTGAAAACTTCAGTTTCATGAAATATTTACAAGGCAAACAAAATAGAAGCTCTCTAAGTTAATAAAATTATTGTTGATAATATTGAAAATTCTAGTACGTACTTATACTCGAATACTTTTTACGAAAGAATAAAATCTGCAAATGACAGAACACTAATCGAGGCACAAATTTTGCGAAAAAGTTACGAGAGAATATTCGTTAAAACTACGATACTCTGGCTCTCATACAGAAAGTCGTTATTTACGAGTGGAGCATCATCAAAACAATACATTTCATTTATCAAAGCGTGCTTGTGCGATATAATTCAAAGAGCCCACAGAATCGTTTGTTTGAAGAACAATTATTTATACAATCAATCACAGGCTATGATTTATAGAGTAGGAAATTTTCGCTAAATAAATAAGGAGTATATAACCTCGTTGTAATGAACCTGCGGTAATTGTTTATTTGCTCTGTCGTAACGAGGAGGTTCTGTCAGAGCGCTCGTTGGTTTACCAGTTGAAAGCTTGAAAGCAAACACATAGAACTCTCTCAGTAGTTCTCTGTGTGGGTTTATAGGTGTGTTTGACTTTATGAGGGACAGTACTCGTGTGTGGAAGACATCTTCTGATTTGCAATTTTACTATGAATTTATATGCAAAATGAATATGCATTTCAAAGTTTCAAAAACTGTCCTCTTTTATAAATTTTCAGTCGATCCTCATACAAAAAAAAATGTATTTTTTCCCCTTATTTTAAATTGACATAAAATATAGAAAGTGAATCACTCTTCCGACGTCACGATTGTTTTCACAATTTCAATCCAAAACTAATATTGGATGGATAAAAAAAACGCAAAGTCACCTTTAAATTCTTATGTATCGTTTTATTTCCTTTTTTTGGTTCGTCTGTTTTTCCACTTGGAGAATAACTACTGAAGAGCTAGTACACAAATCGAGCGTAAAGAAGCCGACTACTTTGTGAATATAAATTAAAATCAAGTTCTAACCGCATATCATCGAAAACGCTTCGGGGCTTCCATATACACGCGACATGATAAAAAAAAGGCAATGCACTTTCGTCGCACTCTTCAACAATCTTTTCACGCTCCTCAGATGTAAAAACGAAACAAGCAATTTTTGCAAATTTATTGCCAAAGTAGATAAAGTATAGATAACAAAAGAGAAATAAAGGATTTCTATTTAACTAGATGAGAAGAAAAAATATTTGTTTCAATGAATAATAATCGATGATTATTATTTAACATATGATTATAATTGATGAAAAATTATAATTGATAAAAATTCTCTTTAACGCAGCAAAATATTTACATCTTCTCTTTTTTAAAATAGGCTATCATATACACATCAATTTCACACTCTTGACCATCTTATATAGAGAAGAAAATGTCGGAAGCAATCTTTCATGAACCCAAAATAACCCTCGCTTTGAAATATCTAAAGTCTAAAGGCTTTAAGTTGACAAGCTTTCTCGAGTTTCAAAAACACCTTTGACCTTTTGAAAAGTATATGTGATATACCGGCAAAGTCCGAACACTGAATTGTAAACATATACATTTATTTATAAATATAGTATTCAAGTGTTTAAAAATAGATTTATAGTACAAACATCTTACGGGAAACCGCATGAATGAAATAATTATTTCCAATTTTGCACCCATTTGTCTTTATTATTCTAAATGACGGGGTCTAACAATCTGGATAATATGAATTGATACAATTTGAAGATTTTGTTTTAAAGAACTAGAATGTCATGCTTGGGATCATTTTTAAAAATCTTATGTTAAAATATTATAATCTTCAATAAACATGATTTCAGCCTCCAAAATAATCCTGCAATAAAAACTGCTGCGTCTGCATTATGCACGACACAAATGATACTCTCGACCAATCACAGGCCTCTATTTCCAATCCTGAGCAGGAAGTGATTGGTCGAGAATCTTATACGTTGAGCATAATGCGTTATTCAAAAGTGTGACGAAGGAAAATATTTGCAGGTATTCATAATACATTATTCATCTTTAAAAATCTCTAGAATAAAACTGTGCTAAAAGTATGTTAATTTAAAATAGCAATTTATTCAATTCATACGAGGAAATACTTTAGCTTTATTCTCGGTAAATGTAATTCTGGGAAAGCTTGAACTCATTTGCAATACTCTATAAAAGCAAATAAGTAAGCAAATATTTCGGTGCATATCTAAAATGAAGAATTTAGTACCTATAATAGGAAATGGGTATGAAATTATGCGAATAATTTAGATTGGTTGATGTATCTTGCTCGATTGGATGGAGGATCGAAACTGCATATCCAGTAATGCGATCTGTAATCGCTATTACCGACACGAGGGAAATTTAATTGCCGCTGGTGGCTGGACGGATTATTCCCACGGCATACGGTGGCATGTAGGCGTTTCTAAATTGAACCGTTCAAACCATGCTGCAGGATGTTCTTTGTTAACCATAAATGCGTCCACCGAGCATTGCTCATTTTCTCTACGAGTCCAGACATTACCCATCTCCTATCAATGAAAAAAATTGCAGAACTACGTTTTATATAAAAAAACATGCGCTATTGAATATAAAGGAGTTGGATTTATCTTAATTTCCATATGTTGTAGACGATGCATGCGAAAAAAATAACTAAAAAATTCAGCTCTAAAGGGAAAAGTTTACGAGCGTTTACATCTTTTTTTTCGAATTAATTGCCTTCATTTCAAATATTATTTTTAAAATAAAATAAACGAAAATGATATGAAGGTCGCATGAATTTTACAAAATCATTCAATCTTTTGCTTTTAATGAAAAGCAGATTTCGCCTCGAACGCTTTTAACGTAAAAACAGAGGAAATTGTGAAAAAAAAAAAAATTATGAAGTTTCCCGTGATCTCATTTTGCGAATTAAGCCCGCATTCAATATAGTTTAAAAGGCAGAGACAGAAAATTTAAATAGAGAGAAAAATAATGCTGTAAAAGAACACTTGATTAATTAAACAGGTGTTAATTTATTAAATCAAGAGCATTTATATTTGAATAATTATCAACATCAATATCGTATAAATGCTCACATTTACCAGTGATTCAAATACTATAAACAGTGAGAGAAGAATTTCCAGAATGTTGATCTTATTTATAAATTTAAAATATATTTCCGAAGAGTGTATTTTTAGGTGAAAGAGGTAAAATTCAAGCGAGATCATCACTTTAGGGTGAATATAGCTTTAATTAAAGCGCGACAGAAAGAACAAACATGAAACGACAGTGTTGGAACTCTAGGATAATTTAAAGACCAAAAGTCGTCAGCAACGGTTTCAGCGCAATTAGCCATACTTGCAACTCAGTCACAAACGTATCATTACCAGGCCTAGATGCAGTTCATTGTCACAGTTCAGGGTCAGGAATGGTTAAGTATAGCCTATACGTGTCAGCGTTGCGCGTATTTTCAGCGAATCAATACTAAAACTCTCGCCTTTTTCCATTCTGTAATAAGCCTGAAAAAATGCTCAAGAAAATGCAAATATGTATATATTTAAAAAAAATGGCTAATATGATATTGCATTACTAAATTCAAAATTTAAAGGCCGTGATTTTCGGTGGCTACGCATACCGAAATTTCCGTACTAATACCTATAGTAAATTTTGTCGACAAATAATGTGAATAAAGTTGCGAACGTTCAAATGAATGAAATATTTTTTTCAAATTATATTTTATTCAAAAATATTGTGCCAACTAAAAATAACAATCAGGATTACAAGTTTATTTCATTTTTTATAATTTTCAATGTAAATGAAACAATATTTAAAAACTTTTTGTAGTTGCAATTACAATCAATACAAAAATTCGTTCATTTGAACGTTCAGAACTTTTCAATCATGACAAATATGTATTAGGAATCGAAAGGCGTCGTTTATTGAAATTTATTTAAAGTGAATTACGAATATTTGTAAAATATTTATGAAATTCTTACTCTCCCTAAGAACGTAAATTATTTGATTGGGTTAAAGTTTCAGATGTCTAGTCTGACGATTTTCTTTACATTTTTTGAAATAATAACAAAAAAAAAGGTTTCCACTGTTCCCAAAACCCAAAATTTTTATTTACTTACTAGGAGCAATTTTAGAGAATTTAGAGGAATTTTCAAAAGATTTAAAATAATTTTAAGGAATTTCAAAAGATTTTATAAGATTTAAAAAATTATAAAAGGATTTCGAGAGATTTCACAAAATTTCAAGACACTTCAACTGATTTTAACGAATTTTAAGGAATTTAAAGAGATTTGAGGATATTTCAAGAGATTTTAATGAACTTCAGGGAATTTTGATATATTTTAAACAATTTCAAGACATTTACAGAAGATTTAAAAGTTTTTAAAGAATTTCAAGTAATTTTAAGGGATTTTAAGGGATTTCATTTGATTTACTCAACATTAGAATAAATTCCTTAAAATTTCTTAAAATCACTTAAAATGTTTTGAAATCTTTTGAAAATTTTTAAACTCCCTTGATTTTTTTTTGAAATTCATTAAAATTCCTTACAATCTCTTGAAATCTCTTGAAATCTCTTGAAATCTCTTGAAATTCCTTAAAGCCACTTAAAATTTGATAAAATCCTGTAAGGAGTCTTGAAATCTTGTGAAATCTATAGAAATTTCTAAAAATATCTGGAACATTCTTTTGATAACTCTTTCAAACTTTTATAAAAATCCCTTGAAATTTTGTGAAAACTTTTGAAAATCCTTAAACTTTTTTGAATTCTTTTAAAAATCCTTTGACGTTTCTTAAGATATATCTTCACAGAAAAAACAAAACCCGAGTAGAAATTTTGCTGTCCAGATCGGGGGATTTCAGACCGGGGACGAAACACACGGCCCAACCAGGCCCAGACCTGGCCAAACCTGGCCGGATCGGGGCCCGATCGGGCCGGGCGTTTCATCACCGATCTGGGCCAGGTTTGGAAATTTCTACATGGGAATGGCTGAATTTACCATTTAAAATAGTTAACATGCGCTCTGAACGCAGTTTTCCTGGAATTTAGTAACTTTTACTATTTCAAATTGTAACTTTTGCAATGAAAAAACAGGTTGTGCAATTTTCTTAGCAAAAATTAAAATTTTAAATAGTAAAACTTGCTAAATTCCTGGAAAAATGCGTTCAGAGTGGATGTTGACTATTTTAAATGGTAAATTCAGCCATTTTCTTTTTTCCGTGTTGAAATTCCCTAAAAAATGAAAAATCACTTAAAATCTCTAAAAAATCACTTGAAATTTCTTAAAAACCCGAGCAACGCCGAGTAAATTTCTACTAGTAAATAAATAAAAATAAAATTATTTTGAGAACTTTTTTGATATTCTTAATCCAAAAAATGCAAAATAAAATAAAATAAATATTTTCGTCAGACTAGACGTCTAAATCTTCAACCCAATAATTATTTGAAATGTTTTCAAATGTAATATACTCCCTCTAAAGGGAATAAATAATTACCTCAGTCAAATACTTTGCAAAGATTTATTCTGTCGTTTATGGGGGTCATTAATTTTTATCAAATCTAGAGATCCTAATTCTCTTTTGAATCATGATGTTATTTTGCATTTATTATGGTGCAGATTTAGGACGCTTTTTCAAATGAAACGATAACGAGTAGACAATAAATTTAAGTAGGATTTTGTAGCGTTCCGAGCCAGCAAAAGCGCAAATGATAATCTCCCCCTGAAATTTTGATAAATGTATTTAAAAGACACTCAGTCTTAACTAACTTTATACAAAAAGAACAGATTTTTGGTAAAGTATGCTTCCGCACGCAATTAACTTACCTCGTAAATTTCTCACGCGACTATATTAAAGGTTAAACATAAATTTAAAGGTTAAATTTAATAAGAATATTCTTTTACATGAAATCAAGGGCAATATCAGCTGGGAGGAAAAAACAACTGTAATTATAAAATCGATGCAATAATACGCATATATTGTGTTAATTTTTTTTCATGCGGTTTGCAAGAAAATATTCACCTTGCAAATATGAGGTGTTATTATCAGTTCAAGGTTGTGAGTTTCGAAGGCAAAGCGTGCATTGAAATATTTTTAAACTAACTATTCTGTACAACCAGCTCTCAAACATTTTTTACTGGTATTGTCATTTTTAATTAAATAAAGATTATCATTTACCTAGTTATAAATGTATTTCCAGCTGAATACGAAAATGAAGGTTCCAATTTTCGTGAATTCATGAGGACGGAAAATGCGATAGATGCTTGACCCTCAATTATCTGCAACAATAAAAACATTTTTAGTTAACAAGATTAATATGAATTATGCTTTTAATTTACATACAGATATATTTGTGTTTTCCATATTGATATTGCAACGAAAGGCGTGAATAACAATAATAAAATTGTAGAACAGAAACCATTCAAGTTGGCCAGCACTGAATAAAAAATGTACACGTTCATCGAACTTACGTGACCTTTAAATAATATATGAATCTTCTTTTAACTTTACGAGAGAAATAAAAACAGAAACTGATACTGAGCGAGTGTCTTTTCAAGTTTTCATATTAAATATTTCATTCAACAATCTCAATTAATGAGTCAATTTGTCGTATTGAAGGTAATAAACTCGGAAGTAATATTTTCTTTGCAAGACTCAAGTTTAGCATTTGCTATGTCGTAAAAGTAAATATTCAGAGGCCACTATAGTGAATTCTTTCTCTGCGAGGGAAATCTTATCAATTGTTTAAGTCGAGTAGAGAAAATCTTGACGGAATCTCCTCCTTTCAAGACCCCTTTGAGAAACATTTAATGCTTTAAACGACTTCTGAATCAGAGAGAATTGTAAAAACCTTAACCGCTCACTTGTATACGTTCAAAGCTCATATGTCAACACACGATACTGGCGTTCGTTGAGTGAGGATTTATTGCTTCTCGAACGACGTGCCTTCGCTTTTCAATAATTGAATCGCTCTAGTTCAAGGATTTGAGTCCTCGACTTGTCAACGACAACAATATATAATATTTCTCCAACGAGAACGTTAATCCCGATAAACAAATTTATATTCCAGCTGTTCAATCGTCATAGTCTTATAAACTACGTTTTTTTTAATTATCCTTGGAAGTCGACAATAACTTATATCTCTGAAGAGCTAGATAGAAGAAAAACTTACAACATTGACCCTTCGTTAAAGAGAAGCAGACTCTTTAATGAAAATTAATTTAGAACAAAAACGAGCAGCGTTATCGGAAACTATATTGCAATTGCTAGTTTCAATTCGCGTCGAGTTTATAATCTCGGCTCAGAACTTGGAAAAGTGTTTTTGCGATTATTCGATGTTTGATAAATTACATACTGCATTAATTATTATATTAATATATTAATTATACATATTAATCATTAATGATTTATTTTCTTCAATTTAATCCTCTGTGATCGTATATATATTTCTCGATTTTCGAATTAAGAGTTCGACAAGAACGAAGTCAATAGGGATGAAAATTAATGATCCAAGTTTTCAGATAACACGACAGCAATAAATCTTTCAGCATCGATGTATCTTCATCCAGCCAAGTACTCTCAGAGAATATTACCGAACGGTTTTAAACGGCTAATGGGATTTCTCGCCAATGCAGTGCATTAAAGTTTCTCTCCTCGCCAGAAAATAAAAGTAAAATAAAAAAGCATATCAAGAGTTGGAGTTATCGTTGCACCTTTTACTCTTCTACAACTTTCCACAAGATCCTTTTTATGGATGGAATAGAAGAGAACTGGAAATTCGTAAAGTACAGGGCAACAAGGTCGTACCGACAAAAACTCGACCTAGAGCCACCAAAAATTGCGCAGAATCGATCCTTTTGCTTGTAGCAAGCGAGTTATAGGGGCCATAAAGAAAATAATCGAGCTACTTTTCGAGAAAATTCGAAAAAGAATTTACCAACAGTTTCCCATTTTCGCATTAAAATTTGAAAAATGCTGCCAGTTATTACTATGCAGTACTCGAAATAAAATCGAAAACTATCTATTCCAATTTCTAAAATTTTATGATGAGATTAAAAACTTTTTAAAAGCGTTATAAAGAATACCTTTACGAGTGTATAATTCAAATAATTTCAAGAGATTTAACAGATTTTAAAAATTCGAAAACATTTGTAAATTTTTAAAGGAAAATTAATGATTATGTAATCAAATAAGAATAATGGTTATAGACCCCTGTATAATAGCTGATATGTATAGCCGATTACTGAAGTTTACGGGTTCCTCTCACGTATCATAAAATAGAAAAAAAACTCGTCAAAACGACAGTAATGATGAATATTGCATAACAATTTATGAATCGAACTTTAAAATTGAAATTCCATTTATTTCCTACCGGTTTTAGACATTACATAATATTCCATTATCTCTCCGTATTTCACATGTCCGTAGTAACTAAACAGTTTTCATAAAAATCTAAGTAATAAATCTCATCAATCAAAGAATAGCACGAAGCAGAGACACAGAGAAAAATGAGTCAAGAAATTAGATTGCGGTCAAATATTGCGACAAAACAGCAGCAATTCAATTCAGTGAATTCGAGGCTAATAAAAAGCTCTCATTGAATTAGATACATTTTTTCTTGACATGCATTTTCATGGTGAGTATAATGTAAAACCTTGAGTGTAATTGAATAATACCGGTTACGTAAAATTACACCGGAAAGATCTTTTATTCTGAGGAACTTAAATCGCGCTACGACTGTTTTCACTCCGAACAAAGTTAATGTAAATGTGGTACATCATGTTCACATCCCGGAAGACATAGAAAACGTCTTTAATGCATTTCCAAGGACTTTCGAGGCCAGAAGTGCATCGGCTTATTGCGTACTAGTTGTGCAGTATATTTTTAGACTCTTAGCAGCTAAATAATATTATCTATTTACTTCAATTTTCGGATCTTTGAGACATAAACGGATCGATCAAATTCCTAAAGTTATAATTATATATTTTCGCTTGTTTTGTCCCACTCCATGATTAAAAGTATAATTATGTATACGTATTAATAAGCAATTAGAAATTCGCTATGGATGTTTAAAGTACTGAGAAAGGGATCGCAGGGAAAATGGAAAATGCATTGAGGAACAAAATCTATGTCCCTGTAGTGCTCTCATAAGATATATGTGTATAATCAAATAAATTATAGTTCAGTGATGGAATTAATGTAACGTTTGCGTCAAAGCGGGCGAAGATATGAAGTTATTTTAGAGTCAAGGCATGTTCATATACTTGCATATGACATGTGCACACGCACATGACATGAAGGAATAGCTCGGAGCACAAAATTCTTAATTTGCAACTAATTTAATACAGGTATCTTCCTGCCACGATCTTAACCCACGCATCTATTCTAATTTCTAACCCACTCTCGTAACCAAGAACCGAAATATGCGACATGCACTTTAACGAGCTTGAAGGTATATGTATGTCGTTTCAGCTTTATTCATGGCTTTTCACGTTCGTGCGAGCTTAACCATGAAGTTCATCGCCAATCAAGTACTCCATAGTACCTTCAAGTACCTTAAGCGCGCATATTAGTTTACCTTACATGTATACATGTTACATGCATGTATATGCATGTATGAGTGATGTGCTGTTGCTGGCTGTTGCCTACTGTTTGTGAATCCTATGAGTTCTTGTAAAGAGAATCATATAAGTTCTGCTTCATGCTTTTGCCCATTATATAGTATTTAATTTTAACTTTATGGCAAAGTGAAATTCAAATACAGAGTTACCAGAGTATACCCTTGTCAGATTAAATCTAGAGATTCCAGCTTAATGAAATTTTGAAATGATGTTGTGCATGTAACCAAGGTACAGGTTATTTAAAAATATATATAGGAATTCATCTCTGTTACTAATTAAATTAAAGAGACTATTTTTTGTTTCTCTATAAATCATGTGAATAAAGTTCCGAACGATCCAAAAAAATTTTTAATTTTTAAAAATTTCTTTCGCTAATATTACTTCAGGGACCTCAAAAACACGTCCCATGGAGAAATATCCCACACTTTTTAATTCTAAGGGTGAGAAAAAACCCTTAACGTACTTTAACGCGTGTGCAATTTTAAAGTTTTAAAATTAACATCTAATCACAGAAAAAATTGTTCAAGCCTTTAATAGTCGCAATTAGAAGAAATTCTACAATTAAATCAACACCCACGACCATCCCCAAAAACAACCCTTAACGAAAAATGACATAAAAGTCGAAAAATGACCCTGTAATTAATAACTATATGTATAAACATTTTTCGACGTGAGAAATTATCTTTAGTAGTCTAACGAATAATAGATAGGGTTAGAACCCCAGGTCCGAAACCTAAAAACCACCCCCCGTGGTAAGTGATTATTTAAGTGTTGAGAAATCGCGAAAAAAAGGGCAATAGTTAATAAAAACTCGGGAATTTGAAAACGCAGAAAGTTAGTAGAAATTTTAAAAAATTAAAAATTTATTTGGATCGTTCAATGAACGTTCGGAACTTTATTCACATTATAAACCTGTAAAAAGTAAAATAGTATGACTATGAAAACTGGAAAAGTATGAAGAATCATAAAACAGATATAGCTGTGTACCTAAAGGGACAAGTTTCCACTTTGCTGACATTACATAGCGCACAAGTCGGAAAAAATAGAGAAACACATATATCTGTCTATTTTTCAGGGTTCTTGAAAATTTAGGTCCAAAATAAGGATTTTGTTTAATTCACACAATCCGAGCAAATTGGATGTTTTCATTCCAACCAAAAACCGAAATTACAGAATACACTGAATTTTGAATGTACTATTAAAACTGATTCTACAGTTATTCAAGTTCAAAGGATATATGACAATATGAAAGTAAAGTCAGTAATCTTTGGTGATTAGAAAGGTCGAGGTTAGTCGTAGGAAAGTTTTGGTATATGTAAATAGACAGCAGTTTCCTAATAGGAAATTTAATTAGTATTCCTTTGCAAAAAATTATTTTTCATTCTCATATCTGTTTAATTACCATGAATCAATAAAGCTGTCAATTCCCATCGCAATTTCAAGGTGACAAAAGAGTGTTTTTCTTTTCAAGGTCGCAATCGTATAAGAATTATATCACCTTTTAATGAATGAGAGAAGTTATGCATTAACTATTATAAATCGAAGTTTACCCGGACTTCTGGATTACTAAATATGGTATTATCAAGTCAGCGTTAAACAAACAACTCATAAGTTACAGGGACGGCTCAAAATATGAGCAATTTAGTTTAGAATTTATTTTCAATTTCCTCGCAAATTTTTTGCATTATTTTCAACAAAAAATCTAGATTCATTTTCGATACTATTTTAAATAGAACAGCCCTTGTCAGCGGCGGTTAATATATGAGATTACAACGTTCCTCGTTGGTAACCTAGTACGAGCTGCGACCAACTATATTTATATGACAACTGTCCGTATAATTTTCCGCGCTAATTACACACATCATGTGTTCTCCATAATTTACGAATATGCCACTGTTTTCGGCACAACAAACTTGATGTTTTCTCCACGACTCACAATTTTCGAGTTTTTATTCCAAAATAAGACCTATTTTTAGATTAATTCAAGAACCTACAATGTAATAAATAATCCATTAGAAAACAAATGTCATTATAGGTATATATGTATAAATCCATAGCTAATAATAGAATAACAATGAGAAAATTGATGAATAAATTATTTATTTACTTAAGTACTTCTCCGAAGATATAATGCTGAGAGTATAGCCACTAAAGTGCTGCATTTTATCTATAGCTTGAATAATAAAGGCATACTTGCACGCGATTTATAGCGAATGAACAAATCCAGCAGTTATTTTGTAGAATCCTTTTTAATCGCAGATGTTACGTAAATTTTTTCCAAAGTCTCAACATAATGTTCTAAAACATGGTTCACTTTTATAATAATATACTTCTTCTGTAATACATTTTTTTCGAATATAAATAACACGGCTCACGAAGTTATTTTTGCCAAACTTCAAGTCGCTCAAGTTTCGATTAATGGATTTGAGACCCTCTTTAGGACGAAACCCCAAGATTAAGGTTGGAATTTATTTTACGACACTTCCATAATACCACTACTCCTTACTTCGTGCCGAGCTCTTAGTAACTTTTTACGTTTTACGTCATTTTACTTTTTTCTCTCTCTTCGAATCATCCCGAATCTGTTTCCAGACTAAAACCTTTCGAAATTATTTCAAAATTGAAAAGGATAAATATTATTTTTTCCATTACAATATTAAATGATGAAACTGAAGTTTTCAACGTTTACGTCAACGAAAAGTTATTTTTTTGTAAAAAGGACGAGATCTAAAATCTGATTGCGCTAAGTGGTTCCATTCGATGTCAAAAGACACAAAAAACAGTGTTTCAACCCCCTACCATACTAGGTTTTCTCTCAAAATCAACCCCTAAGCACAAAAAAATCATTAAAAATTCCCAAACTTGGAGACCTAAAATTTTATCATTCCAAATGGGTCCATTTAATGTCCAAAGAAGCCCAAAAAGTTTCATCCACCTAACCCCCTAGGTTCACTCTCAAAACACAAAAAACACTCCCCTAAACACAAAAAAAATCATTAAAAATCCCCAAACTTGGAGACCTAAAATTTTATCGTTCTAAATTGGTCCATTTAACGTCCAAAGAAGCCTAAAACAGTTTCATCTATCTTACCCCTTAAGTTCACTCTCAAAATCAACCCCTAAGCACAAAAAAATCATTAAAAATCCCCAAACTTAGAGACATAAAATTTTATCATTCCAAAGGGGTCCATTTAATACGCAAAGAAGCCAAAAACAATTTAATCCAAATAACCCCCTAGCTTCACCTTCAAAATCAACCCCTAAATACAAAAAAAAATCATTAAAAATCTCTAAACTTCAAAACCTAAAATTTTATCGTTCCAAATGGGTCCATTCAAGGTCCAAAAAAGCCCAAAACAGTTTCATCCACCTAACCCTCTAGGTACACCCTCAAAATCAACGCCAAAGATTAGGGGTTGATATTGAGGGTGAACCTAGGGGGTTAGTTGGATGAAACTATTTTTGGCTTCTTTGGACATTAAATAGGCCCATTTGGAAAGGTAAAATTTTAGGTCTCGAACTTAGAAGAATTACAATGATTTTTTTTGTACTTAGGGGTTGTTTTTGAGGGTAAACCTAGGGGGTTAGGTGGATGAAACTGTTTTGAGCTTTTTTGGGCATTGAATGGAACTATTTAGAAGAATAAACTTTTAGGTCTTGAAGTTAGGGAAATTGCTATGATTTTTGTTGTACTTAGGGGATGATTTGGGGGTGATCCTAGTGTGGTAGGGGGTTGAAACTGTTTTGTATGCCTTTTGACATCGAATGGAACCATTTAGATTTTATGTCTCGTCCTTTTTACAAAAAAATAACTTTTCGTTGACGTAAACGTTGAAAACTTCAGTTTCATATTAAATGAACCTCTTATTTGATTTATTTTTCTACTTCTCCTTTCTATATCATTATTTTGTCGCTGCTTTGTTTCATTACTTTATTTTAATTTTTTTTGGATAATAACCAACAGCGATTCTTTAACTGAGGTCTTTTCCTCATTCCTATTTCCTTATTATCACCGTCTCTAAAAATACTTTTACTTTTTACTATAATGTTCTTTATCCCGAGATCCACCCGCTTCCTACGACTGCAGATTCCTTTTATTCTCTATAACTTTTTCGTTTCTTTATCTTTTTTCCCCATCCATTGTGCAAATGTGCACTATATCCGGTACAACAATGCTCGTTAGATAAATAGATCATCTCTAAGTGATGAATAAGAGCTACTTCATTATTTTCACCAATTATAAATGACCAAATTAAAAAAATTGAAATAAAAAAATTTGAAATATAAAAATTTTAATTGAAAACTACAGTTGATGTAGTACAAATAATTATGTGCAAATAATTTCATGTCTTTAAATAAATAATGCGCAAAAAGTTTAATATTTTGATTACCCGTCAAGTCTTATTATTAAAGCCTTCACTCCCCGATGGTAATATTTACTACGCTAATTTCAAGATCGCAAGATCAAGTGAAACGATAATATATGTCACTTTACTCGCGTGCACCGATTAGCACTGCGATTTTTTCCTGGTATTTTTAGATATATCAGATCCTATTGTCTATTGTCATATTTGTTCTTCCAAAGACAGTCAAGGTTAAAATATGATTTCCATCTAAATGTTCTCCAACTTAAAAGTTAAGTGATGTTTCAAGAGGTGCTGGACCAATCGAGAGGGATCGAAGATCACTCCAGTATCCAACTATGATATATATATATATATATATATATATATATATATATATTATTGATTAGTTGACCTTTCGAATTGAGAGATACTTGGAAAGATACTACTCTTTGATTAACACACATTAATAGATAGTTTAATTACGTGCAATGCCTCGCTCTGCGGAAAATAGTATCCGGTCAACGCAACGGTAGCCTCGACATCTACACGGATGCAAACATTAATTAACGCTTATTTCATAATCACATCTGATTCATCGGCTATCGGCTTATATGAATGATGGATACAAGTCTCTTCTTCTTATTCTACAACTTTTTTCAACTATAAACGAAATTCTTCTGAAACTTTTCAACAATTTCAGCTCTAAAATATGTTGTGACTTTTTTGTTAATTTACAAATATAGTTCAACATGCAGTTTTTTATGCTCGCTTTATATTTGAGCTTTTAGTTTTATCCTGTATCGAAAACAATTCACCTTATTTTTATACTATTTTTACTTGACTATTTGTGGAAATACCTTTTCATCAATTTAGAAATAATGGATGAGAAGGAGATGAAAAGGTTTCTTGTGTTTTACCAATTGAAGATAATTTGTTGCCCTCCATTTCTTTCAGTGCTTGTAGTATTATTGGATAATAAACTGTAAGTTTTAAGTAAGATTGGCTATTTTTTTAGTCAAGGATAAAACTTTCTAAGTTGTATGTTCAGAGCCGGAAGTAATGCTTGCGCATTCAATGAGGTAATACCCTTGCATATTATTATCCAATACGTGCTCTTTAGGAAAATTTAATCTAGTTGAGCAAAGAGCATCTAAATTCATCTTATAACGCAAGGACTTCATTTTTTCCTGGAATTTTTGTGATCCTTTTCGCCAAATTAAAATTCGTATCGTTTCATGTAATTATTTTCATATTATATCATTTAAATTAAAAATTACATTACAGTCTTAAACAAGATCTAAAAAAATGTTAATTAACAGATAACATTGAAGCAGTACGTCTACTTAAGTAGTGTCTTAATTGTCATTAATCAGTAATTGAAAATAATTCAATGAATTGTGATAAAGGCAGATATTACGATACACGTGTGCAAAAAACGTTAAGAATTAGTCCCCTGGAGTTTTCTGCGAAATTGAACTCCTCTACACTTATTAAATTACGTTCTCATAAATCAAAAATAATTTCTTAAGGAAGTTCGTGAAGAAAATTGAGCAATAATACCGAATTTCAGATATTTTTACGAAATTTCTGAAATCTCTCAACGTGCTTCATCCATTTAGTTAATAAGTTGGGTAGACATTCAGTTAAAAATAACTTTGTATATACAAATCAAAACTGAGGGCTGGAAACTTTTAAACACCGTAAATACGGGTCGAGAAAGGAGTTTCGAGATTTTGGCACACACACTCTCAAATAAACTTTAGCTTATGAACTTTGAACAAAAGTCGATAAAAGTAAACATATAGAGGATTTATATCATTGAAGCACATTGAAGAAAATCATAAATCTAGAAAGAAAATGAAGACAAGTGCGGTTAATCTTCAAGCACCACTTTTATAAATTACCTCTGTACGTTTAACAAATCCTATCACGCCCTTCGGTTGAGATTTAAAGCACTTAAGGATGATCTCGTCATTAATTACCCTAATTGGCCCATGGTTGGAATACTCAAAAGGAAACTTGGGTATAAATGGATCGTTAAATTTTCATATGACTCAAAATTAGGTCGGAATGGGTTGTCAAGTATCATCGCCAATGTCGTTTTCAAATCACTATGAAAGAATAGATTTGTGGCAGAGACAGCTGGTCCGCCCTTTTCATTTAAAACGCGTATCTTCTGGCATTTTCAATTTTAAACTGGTAAAAAAAACATATATAGTGCGATTATATTAGTCACATTATAAACATTAAAAACTATAGTAAACTATAGTAATCATATTTATAAGTTCAAGAATCAGAAGATTACGAATAAATAAAAAAAGATCCTTCCTGATTATCTAATACAAAATTTGTCGCATATAATTATGTATTCTAATTTTTCAGAAAATTTTAAGAAAAGAGAGACTCGTCATCTTAATTGCTCTTAATTGCAAAGACTATTTGTTATAAGCCAGTTTCGATTACGAATGCATTGTCGTACACAAAAGTGATTGCCAAACTAATTTTGTCCATGTGCCAGAATAGCTCAACGCTTGTTCGGTTATGAGCCATTCATAAATCACAAGGAAAATTATGCGAATGTCCAACTGTGAAATAGCAGGTCTTATTTTGTTTGCTATTGGAAATAATGATTATTTAAATGATTTTCCACATTTTTTTAATAAGATGAGATTGATTGCTTAATAAACTTTATATTTCCAATTTTCAATTTGTTTCCTGAGTTGCTAAATATTGATATCCTTCAGAGTTATATGCACCAATCGTGTGAACTTAGAAAGAACTAACTTTGAAGCTTTACTAGTTTCTCGAGTTAGATTCGCCTAAAGCACTTTCTTGATTACTAAAACCGAATGAAAAGGATTCTTCCGGGAAGGAAAAGAGCCTCAGGTTAGAAATTTTCATGTATGAACTTCCGATGAATTCGCTGAAGTTCGTGGTTTAACGGATCAAACAGACATTTAGGAATATTTTATAGATTATTAGTTCAAGATAATATATTTTAAAAAATTAGTTTAACTAAAGATAAATTATAATTCCAATCATTATCAGATATATGGCGTGAAGAAAAGAATACCTCATACTCCTCTTTTTTTATTGCTATTTCTCCAGAAATTCACCACGTAGATATTTCCAGTGCCGAAAGTCGATAGATTTTCCAAGGTGGAAATTAATTAAAATTTCTCTCTCTGTAAAATGAATTATTGGTAATATTAACATGAGAGATTTATTGAAAATTTTAATAAAATCTTTTCAAATCTATCTACATATAACGAAGTAAAGTGTAACACTTTCGAAATTTTTTAAAGTATTGATCGCAAACACGTGTAAGTTTCAAAGTGTTTGAAATGGATACATGACGTATTTCTGCTTTTTGATAAATTCTGATATATGCTTGTGTGCTTTTACACACACATATATATATATATATATATATACATCGTATCAAACATGAACCAGATTTGATCACGGAGAAATGTGAGTAAACGAATATCCAATAATCTGATCCGTCGCTTTTGGAATGTAATATAGTTAATACGTTCAAAAGCATTGCAACCATTAGAATTCGACACTTCGTATTCAAAACTGTAATGCACTTTGAAACTATTATATGATGAAAATATGTAAGAAATTATTTCTACATCATCAAATAATTTTTAATATATCTCTATCCCTTTATAATTAAAAATGTGATTAAAAAAGCTTATTTAGTATTTGTAGACGGAACTAGAGAAAATTTAAGCAACAACTTCCCAGTTTTCGCATCCTGTACAATTGAGTTAAATAGTTGCTTAGTGTAGACGAATAATATCATAAATTATGACACTAGGGTATTATTTCTGAGAAAATATCGTCAGCGATAATGCCTCCGAATTAATCCGCAAACCGCGCAACCAAAAACTATTCATTCAGCAAGAAATTGTTGTAGAGTGCATTAAATTAATTTCAGTCATAATTCCTTCCCAAGATATTAAAATGATTGCCTCTGCTCTTTCAAACTTCAATTAAATGCATTCTTTCATTCACTGACTTTATTAGGGTAATGAAATAAATTTTCCAATTAAAAATTTGAAATTCATTTGACCTATACCTCGATTTAATTCCCAGAAATACATATAATTGTCCAAAGTGTAATATGATAAAAAGACGATGTACATGTTCTTTTGATGAATCAGTTGGAATTTTATTGAAGATGGTACGAACAACGACGGATATCGTGTATCTTACAAGAATTGCCAAGGTTATAGTGATAAAAAAAAAGATATAGTAAGAGCTCGCTTGCTGTTCACATTTTTCTCGCAATGGCCAGTGAATGTCGATAAAAAATGACATGAGCTAAAATGACACATATGAACGTGGGACACGTATTTAGATAATACCATAACTACACGTAATATCCTCTTAATACCTCAGAACTGCATTCGTTCTTTCCTATTTCCAAAGTTAACAGTTCTTTTAATTAAATTACCAGTTACTCTTCTTTAATAATTTAACTTTTTTTCTTTACCTTTTTTTTTGTTCGACACATAAATACGCGAGGAAAAAGGGAAGAATAATTGAATTGTGAAAATACAAACAAGGGGTCGATTACGGTTTTATCTCACATTGTTTATCCCTTCTGACAAGTTCTCACTTGTCAGAAGAATGAAGAGAAGTGTGAAACGAGAGAAAGAATCGTAATTGTTATTGGCCGTTATTTGTCAGTTCAATTTTATATATCTGTCTTTTTAATTCAAATAATCTTAGAGGGCGAAAATATTATGAGTTTCTTTCAGTAATGACCATTGGACAAAGTCGCAGACATTTCTCGAATCCGATACGTTAATTGAAAAATCGCGTGCCAGAGTATAATTGAAGTGTTGTGCTTTGCGACCACGTATTTTAAGGTCTTGCTTTAACTGCAGCTTGTTTTTGGCGGACAGCCACACATCATTTTAATAGCACGAACATCGCTCAGCACCACTCGTGTTTTAATGCGATTTTGCCAAGAGATGTTCTGCAAAATGTTGTATACGGGGGCGGTAGGGCAGCAAAGAAAGAACAACTAGCACAGTTTGCTGTCATACTGCAAAATATTAATTCGTAAATTGCCCACTAAGATATTGTCTTACACGCATCTGCCAAATTTTCATTTTATTTTCCCTTCATCTTTTTTTTGTGCTAGTCTACTTTTATTTAATTTAGGCTAACGAATGTATCAAATCGAAGAGGAAACGATTGGGTTGAAGTTTCAGACGTCTAGTTCAACGATTTTTTTTTACATTTATTGAAATAATAACAAAAAAAAAAGTTTCCACTGTTCCCAAAACCCAAAATTTTTATTTATTTACTAGGAACAATTTTAGAGAATTTAGAAAAATTTGCAAAAGATTTTAAATCTTTTTCGTGGTTAAATAAAATTCCCGGTTTCCCGGTCCGTTAGACAACCTGAAAACCTCTTAGCATCCCTTATTGAAATTCCTTAAAATTCCTAAAAATCTCTTGAAATCCTTTTATAATTTTTGAAATCTTATAAAATATGAAAAAAAATTAAAGAGATTCGATTGTTTTCATTATATAATTAAATAAATGCAAAGTGTGATTAATACTGCACTTTTTCAATAATTCATATTCCTGAATCATTAAAACTAAAGTTTCTAGAGCCAGTCACTGTTTAGTTTATACTTAAGTATTTATCTAACTTAAAAGCGACGAAGAATAATTAAATTTAAGATTTGATATCGATTGGTTTAAGTTTTAAATATATTTAATTATAATTAATCCATAATTTGTTAATTTGATAAATATATATCGATTCGTTCATATGTAAAGATTAAAAAAAAAGGAATAAATCTTGTTTATGCAAAAACAAGTTTTCTTTATAATATACTTAACATAAATATTAACCATTTTTAATACTTTATCGTTAATTGGTCAGCCCACATTCAGCCCAAATAATAACTGGGTAGAAAAAATATTGCCCAACTTGGGCCCAACTAGTTTTCCCTAATATGGGTTTTAGTTGGTATGAGCGTTGCAATCCAAAATGGGCCCCACTTAGAGATCCCAGTTGGGCCCCAGTTGATACTGGGGCAAACTATCTGGAACCCAGTCTGGCCCCAGTCAATGTTTCCACACGGGGACGTCTAAAACTTCCAATGAGGAAACGCCTTGTTTAATTTGTAAAATAGGAAAAACTTGGTCCGAATCGTTAACTCGATTGTTTTGCTTAGGAAAACAATTTTGTGAGGTAGCTGCGGATTGCGTACGTAAACCTAAAGTCAATGCAACTTCGCTAAATGTATGATTATTGTTCTGGAAAATTAGCAAATGGATTAAGATACTTTTCACGCGTGTAGTCGGCTCATAATTTCAATCTTCATTCAAACAGAGAAACAATTGCTGAGGTTGAGAACACAGTACTGGGGAGAAGTTTCAAGTCAAGGGTTTTCAGGAAAAACATGAATATAAAATGATCGAAGGCTCATGATGCAAGTTCGCGGGATATTTACGGCATTCAGGCTAATTACGCTCGACAACGGCGAGCCTAATCACGCAAGGAGAGAACGAGCCCGGCAAACGAGGCAAAAAGCAATCAAACTTTGCCTCGCTTTAATCGAAATCGTATACTACCTTATTTTGCACCGTTGCAGGCTTTGAATTCAGAATTAAAGTTACCTGTGTGCGAAAAATTAAAAATGCTTGTTACCATTTTTCAACGTAAAGGGGAGTTTAAAAATTGCGAGGTTCATGATTCGTTGTATTTCGCACATTATTAGCAGCTGTATCAAAATTCTAGAAAGTAAATAATTGTTGAAATAAAAAAATCTAAAATTTATTCGAAATTGCTCTTTTGAAAACAACTTTTTCGACAATATTTACTTTAGTAAAATGTGTGTGCCATCATTTGTAGAGGCTGATATACCAAGGCACATGTTTCCCAGATAAATAATTAATTTTTCCACGCCAATTTAAATTTTACATACATATATTACGACTGCAATATTTTATAATAATCTCCACAACAAGCATAATCTGACAGATGTTATTGTATACATACATACATACATACAGCTAATTAATTAATTAAATATCCTAATTAAATATTGTGTCAATATAAAGCTTTAGTTTTTTATCTCTCAAAATAATTTTAAAGTTACGACGTTCTGAAATATCTTGCATAACGAGTAACTATTAAAAATATATTAAAATTCCTTGGGTTTCTTAATGGATTTTTTAAATATGTGCTGCCAAGATTTACTGTCTTTGAAAAATACCGGATGCTTAAAGTCTAACGATAATGTATTTCAGTAAAAAGAAAACAAAAAAAAAGAAAATATAATCGCTAAGATGAGATGAAACTTGCTCTTTATTTTAAATATAAATTAGTTTTTTAAATCTATTAAAATGTCAAATTGCTGAAAGCTGTATATAATAAAAGAGGATTTATTGTAAAGACTGAAGAGACTCGGGTCTCTCAAATTTTTTTGAAGGACTTTTTTGAATTAATCTCATTTAATTCTCAAAAGCAGAAATGAGAGCTATATGACTCTTTCAAATTCATTTTAAATGAAATTATAACTTTTTAGTTTTGCTCTGCTGAATTACGCGGAATTAAGAAAGAGGGGCGAAGAATAATGCATAATTTCGAGAAATTGTGACCATAGTTATTTAAATTTCAACGAATTATTTTCCTCACTCGGGCCACTCTTGACTGCCTTTAATCCCACTTTCTCACTATATATCTTGAACTTTTTCTCTCTCAATTCATTCCAGCGTAGAATTACCTCCTTAGGAATTCACGTTGGAAAAAATTGCGGGAGTTCGCGACTGGAGAAGAATCAAGACGGAATACATAAATAATAATGAGAATAAATCGACATTTATCTATCTACACGTCAATAAGCCGAAAGCCAGCCTTCGACCGTTGATTCCCGTCACTTTTGTGGATTCTGTCGATCTTCGTAATTTTTAAAAGGTTTATTTTACTGACAGGCACGTACATCTCAAAAAAGTTAAATATATCACCTGTTATATATACAGAAACATACACATTTATAATGCCTCTTTTGTTTTTATAGAGAAAAAAGGTCAAACCCTGCATAAACGACAGAAACAAGACTCCATCGATTTATATTGGCATTATTCTCTCAAGTGACACGTTTCAGGAACACATGGTGCCATTGGTGCCAGTTGGTCTATTAACTTGCGGCGCCCTTCCTGATGTCCTCCTTCCCTTATCATTCTCTCTGCCTGACTTATTCTTTCATCAACTTTTCAAAAATCCCATTTCCGAATCATTTGTTAGCAAATCTCTTCGACTATAAAGCGTTATATAATATTATAAACTACAATTTTCACAACACATTAGTGTAGTTACGACTGAAAAATAATTAAAATCATTTTACGAATATTATTAAATAATATTAGAGATGCAAAACATTTATAAAAAGAGAAAACCTAGTCAAAGAAACAACTCTCTCATAAATATTCAAAGAAAACAGAATTTCGACTTACTCATTATAAATGCATCTTGCAATGCGTCATATATTACTCCTGTCTATCACTGTTCTTTACGTCTATAATAATTCATATATAGCATTCAACTATAAAGCAACATTCATATAAAGCAGCTCAGAGATTGCACTTTTTAAAACTCTTAAAGCATTTGCAATATTCTGCATATTTCGAATTGAAATTTGTCCTCAATAATACATTTGCATAAATGTTGATGCATAACGTTTAACAATGTTATCAAAATGTCATTATCAATATAGAAAAACTCTCGTTAGGTACCTCTCCTTTAAGTGATTGTTTAAAGTTTTTTACAGAATCTTATTACGCTAACAGCAAGTCAATTCATGAATTGGTTGGAATAATTAATCAGATACTGAGAATTACGCTATTCATCTAAAGGTACTTGTGTTCACAAATCTAAGATAATGCAACTGTCGCTAGTCATACAATTGGCGAGCACTTCACGAAGTCTCTAAATTTCTCATGAAGCATCTAATTACACAAGTGGCTGAGACATAAAAATATATCAGTATGTATATCTGGAATTATTTTTACATCAGAATTTTCGTCTTTCTTTAAAAATACGACTCTCGAAGATAAAATCAGTTGAAAAGTAGAGTGATTCATTAATCTCGTGTTAATGCTCATTTGTCGAGAAACGATGAAAGAGTCAAAAGACTACTGAAAGAAATTTGAGAGTATCGCCTGGCATTTTCGAAACTACGATCTAATTTTAAAAGTGATGAAAGTGTTGTGATGCATCGTTTTTCGTGAATATTTAACGGAATGTTCTCGTAAAGAGAATCCAAAGTAGCTGGATTAAATTCACCCGTGTTTATTGATAGCGCTCAGCTGTTTTGTTTTGGCAAGTCACGGTGAAGATGACCACTGAGATGTCGTCACTTCTTATTGTTATTTTGAGCGTTGCCGAAGGTTGTGGGTAACATATGCAGAAAAAGCTGATTTTCGTTGTAGAGTACACCAAAAATTTTCGATTGTTAGTTAAAAAAAAATATAAAAGATCTCTCTCTGAAAAAAATCTTCGTACTCCATCATCGTTTTTCATCAAAATTAGCCTCTCATGTCCTGAGAGCTTCGTTGTCGAAATTTCTTGAAAAACGAGGGCATTTTCCTCATTTATTTATAAACGCCAACGTTCGACAAACGTCATTTGTGTTAAAGATACTCGTTTCCCTATTTACATGTAATGCTCGTTTTCTAATAGGTTTGGCACTGCACCTTGGAGAGTCGAAGCACAACGTAAAAGCAGTCAATCGCAGCGGCAATTTACGCAGATGAAGATAATGGTACGATAATCGCTCAAGGCTCGCTTGTCCAACTAAGTTTCAATATCAACTTCAGCTTTTGCACTCAGCCAAGCACATCAATATTTATGCTTAAAAAAATTATGCATCGGCGCTTCCTGCTACCTCCGACCTCGCCTCCGACATTATTTTACTTTTTTTAACGATATTTTAGTACATATATTATTCTATAAATAATATATTTCCAACGCTTTTTATTTATAGATAATAACGTGCAGGAGTTGTAATTTCTAATTATTATATCCTAATTGATGAAGTAAAAACTGCAATAAAGATGAGTAATGAAAAATGCACAGGGCTTTATTTATAATCAGTGAAATGAAGCTCCTATTTTTGTTGGTGACTATTATTGAAAAAACTGAACTCAAAATGTGAGTGCTGAATGGGAAATGAAAGCTCTTCTTACTCACACGATAAAGGCGACGGATGATAACAAGCTCGTCAAAAATACAATGTTCCTCATTTCCGGTGATGTTGATTACTTAAATTTTTAATGTTAAAAATAGAATTAAGAGTCGCTTATCAACCGCAGACCAAAATTCTTTTTAAAACCATCAATTAGTACAATAATACAATACAATTTTGTAGATTACAAAAAATGACGATCTTTTCCGCATTTTCCAGGCCAGGAAATTCGAGCAAACTTTTCTCTATAATTTTCCCTTATTGTGCATTCAATGAGCTTTAACTTTGTTTAAAGAACATCCATTTTGGTCAATTTGTTCGAAAGATATTAGGAGTTGAAATGAAATTTTGCAAAAATGGCCCACATGTGCGCTGTAACTAAAAGTGCAAATGCATAACGGTATCTCAGTACTTATCAGTCTATCGCAATCGTACACTGAAAGAAATTTTGTACAGCAGCGACACTTATAGGTACGTCTGATGCGCAAAACTGTAGTGCTGCAGTGCGCCCTCTGTTTATTACGATTGTTCTCCCAGTTAGGGAACGCTGCTGTCCCTATTTGGTGTAACTGTTGTCTTAGATTTTTGAAGCAGCAACGGACCTCACGCGTCACGCGTGCCCAAATACTAGAGAGCAACGTTGTACTAAGTTTAAGAGACCGACGCGTTGCCAAAATTGGCGTCGCTGTCGCTTTCACACCTCGGTCGCGTTGCCGTACTACCATAAGTGTCGCTGCTGTACAAAATTTCTTTCCGTGTACGTGCGCTTTTCAAAGCTTTGCAAAACGCGTTTTCAGGTCAATGCTTGTTTAGACAAGTTTCCTCACAAAGACGCCGGAAAGTGCTCGACTGTCCGTACTTCGCGACTCGAGATAAAACATTTCATTATGTAAAAAAAATAACATAACAAAAAATATGCTGTAAATATCATTATGACAACTTTGCTTCGCATAATTTAATAGTCTATTTGCTCATTATTAATATATGTACTTTAACAAGCATCACTCGTGTATTCGCTTTACAGATTTTCATATACTGCATATATGATGAAAACTCTTTCATAAATTCAATCCTATAATTTTTTATTTGCTGGTTTCAAACCCAATGACTTTTATAATGTATATACATATATTTTACTTTGGAGCAGAAATCCGATTTACTAAAAGTTTATATTGTCTAAACAGATATAATGTTCTTGATTCGTAAGGCACGTTTGTTCAGTCAAAATGTTGATCTTTATCATATTTTGTTGCACCCTAGAGATTTACGCAAGTTTGCGGCTTATCTGTCTTGAGAATAAACCAACCCTCGTTTTGTCAAGGCTTTCAGTATTCATCCGAGCGAAAGACAATGTCTCCAGAGCTTTGTTTCCTTTTTTGTTTGGTTTGTCAAATTCCTTTTTGACTACTAAAAATAGTGACCTCATTTTTCACAGTTCTAAAAACTTCCAGATTCCCATATTTCAAAATTTAAACTTAGAACAGCGAAATAGTAGAATAATCCCTAATTGAAATTTAAATGAAATACACTGTCCGTGAAAATGGCTAGAATAAAGTTTAATTTCATCGACCATTAGAGGGAAGGACCTAATTACATATCAGTTAGTCAAAAGAGATGAAAAATAAGGATACTTGGAGATCCTGCATATGTTGAATAAAAGGCTTTGTACTTTTTTGGCCACGTTTAGAACACTGAATTTTTTTAAATTGAGTTTAATTTTAGAAGAGATTGAAGCTTCTATAAGCTCTCTTTGAACGTAAAATTTCTCGAAATCGAAGTTACTCAGTTGGATTTGAAATTAAATCCATTTTCAATTTCAAATCCAACTGAGTAATTTCGATTTCGAGAAATCTTACGTTCGAGGAGAGCTTATAGAAGCTTCATTCTCTTTTAGAATTAAACTCAATTAAAAAAAATTCAGTGTTCTAAACGTGGGCAAAAAAAAAATACCAATTTGCACTGAAAATTCGATCGAAACGAATGCACACCTCTACTTTGCACCATTTTATAAGTCAATTTATCCGAAATATGGAGGTGAAGTATGATTCCGCGAATTAAAGAAAAAATAATGATTAATTAAGAACTCTGAAGATGATTTCAAAAGATAACACGAAAATTTAACTGACCGCACAGGACGTTAAGTTTTGGCGACGAAGATTTTAACCCGAGGCGTCGCATAATTTGAAATTGCTACTAACGTAACGATGTTAAATTTAACGGCAACCAAGGAAGATTGGTTGAGGTGGAAGAGCTGTAATCCCTACGGTTAAGTTTTAATTCCAGTACAGCGGACTTTCCACTGTCATATAATTTCAGCTTACTTGACACTCAAGTTCAGAGCTTTAATCAACCATTCATGGAAGGATACTTTTTTTTATATACCCTAATATTATGATAAAGTTAGCATATATAAAATAACAATATTGACTCTATCAATAATTTCTTGCAATTTTTAATGACTTTCATATAAAAATATGTAGGGATTGCTTAGGGATGTTCCTTAAAGATGTGAATAAGGTTTCGAACGTTCATTGAACGATCCAAATAAAATATTTAATTTTTAAAAATTTCTTTCGCTAATATTACTTCAGGGACCTCAAAAACACGTTCTATGGAGGAAAATCCCACATTTTCTAATTCTAAGGGAGAGAAACAACCCTTAACGTCAAGCTTAACGTACTTTAACGTTGGACTACTAAAGATAATTTGCCACGTCGAGTAATGTTTATATAGTTATTAATTATATGGTCGTTTTCTCGATTTTTATTATTTTTTGCAAGGGGTGGTTTTTGGGGGTGGTCGAAAGTGTTGATTTAATTGTAGGATTTCTTCGGATTACGACTTTTAAAGGCTTGAACAATTTTTTCTCTGAATAAATGTTAATTATAACGACTTTAAAATTGCACATGCGTTAAAGTATGTTAAGGGTTGTTTCTCACCCTTAGAAGTAAAAAGTCTTGGATTTTTCAACATAGAAAAGTATTTTTGAGGTCCCTGAAGTAATATTAGCGAAAGAAATTTAAAAAAATTAAAAACTTTTTGGATCGTTCAATGAACGTTCGAAACTTTATTCACATCCTTGAAGAATGTCTTCTCAAAATTCAAAAACCTAATTCTCTGTAATGATATCGCCCTTGAAAAAAGAAAATATTGTCTCAAATGCGAAATATTCAAGTTAAAAAAAATTCCACCCGTTCGATTCGAGCCTCCCTTTTCCAAAAATAACGTAAAATAACTTTGAAAATTTTGAAATTCCGCTCCCTTCGAGCAGAATCGAGTCGTTTTGATGAAGATTCTAAGAAAAATGTGAGAATGGAAATGTTTGGAACATGATAAGGAAAACATTGGACAATAAACTTACTCGAGAGCCGGCGTGTAGTTAAAGTTTTATATCTAAATTAACTCTCGCAACAGTCTTCTCTCTCGTCTTCCCTTTGCCTGTCGATTCCACAAAGTCGATCTCTTTCACGCGACTTTCTCACAATGTAAATGCAATGTCCACACCAACCACGAATCGAACGATCACAAAGCTTACAATTTATAATCTCTGATACCGCACTATTGCACGATATCTTATTAAAGCACTTGCACTGAACAATCATGCCTTCTTCTGCGTCTTGTGGAAGGAAAAAATCTATCCCTCGTACATAACCAGGCCACTCGAGAATGCCTCATTGAACTTCAGTATTTTCAATATGGCTTCACGTTCTACAATTTTTCTATTTACAATTTCATGATTTTCAATCACTGTGAACCACTCTCTGAAAATCACTGAAAAATCGCATGCCCGCCGTGACACTTGAGCTATTCTATTAATATTTCATGATTTTCAATTTTTCCCTAGCTGAAAAACGCTCTGCACTGGAACGTAATTACGCTCTGAAAGCATCAAGTGGAGCGGAATGGGGCTGATTGTCGACTCACTGATTTTTGTGTGAAAACCGAAAGCTCGCAACCCCGGCGAAAGCTTCGCGCCGAGGAGCATGAATCAATGAAAGCTCGCTGCGTGGCGGTTCGACCGCGACTGAAGTCTGAACTGAATCAAGTCGAGTCGACTCGACTCAACTCGGCTCGGTTAGAGCTTGAATGAGCGGAGCAGGTCGCGCTGACTGTGGGGGAGAGAGTGGGTAAGAGCGACTGGTTACCAACTCCAACTGGTTTGCGTTCGTTAACCGGAAGGATTTCAAACGATCTGCCCGGTTCGGCCCTGTTCCGGATCTGTTCCGAACATATTCCGTGTTCCGGAACTGATCAAGATAATATTGCAACACAGGGTGGCCGCCACTCAGAGAAAATCAAGAAAGTAAGAAATATCCAAGAGGGAAATCACATACGGCCCAACATTGGCCCAGTGTCGGCAAAAATTTTGCCGAAGCTCGGCTGCCATTACCGCGCCAACCACGGAATGATAACTCCCCGTGTGGCAATCGCCTAATTTCTTCCTGGCTCCATTCTTGGGCCAAGCCAGGGGCCTCTAGCCTGGTCCTAGCTTGTAATTTGTAATGGCGCGAGGTACAGCCCAGCCCGACTAAAGTTCCTAAAATTCTGACAGATGGCGTTGAAGTATTCTGTTTTCATTTTGCGATCTGGCAAGCCAGGCCCTAGCCAGATTCTCCGTTTCATGGGGTGTTTGGGCCCAATTTTGCCACGCTTGGGGCTAGCTTAGGCCATAAAACAATTTCCACACGGGTCCGGTCTGCACTTGGCAGCCAAGGCTTGGCTGCCATTGTCGGCCCAACACTGGCTGCCAGTATTGGCCCGAAATCAGAAATTACAATAAAAAATAAAAATAAATGTTATTAATTAAGAACATGATTTATTCGTAGATATATTATGGATATACTTATAACTAATTGTTATTTGTAAATTTTAACGCTTATATATAACAAATAAAATTTCGCACACGCGGGAGGAATCGAATGCACGACCTATCGGACGGAAGTCAATAACCTAAACCATTACCCTAACTCACGAGTTGGTGTCCCAACATTTTTTCCACGATACACTCAACCATACACAAATAATAAATTATTTAAAAATAATTTCATTAAAAAAAGCTTTTGCGTTAACAATGAATAAAATATGTATATATATATTAGATTTTTCATACTTTTAATGATGACTTTTATAAAACGTAAAACCGTAGTAATTATTGATATAGTAGGATATTTTAATATTGACAGAATAAAAATTTTTGGCAAAATTTTGCCAAAATATTAATTAATTAATGTCTTTCTTAATTACAAATTTTTTCCGACTTTCGGCCCTTTGATGGTCTGTTAGTGGGACGAACTCTGGCTTGTTAACCTCCAACTTGATTTGCCGGAGTAATATACAGAATTTTGGCCCAGTAAAGTGCCATTACTGGGCCAGACTCTGGCTTTTCTACTTCCAACATGATTTTCCGGAGTAATATACAGAATTTAGGCCCAGTAAAATGCCATTGCTGGGCCAGACTCTGGTTTTTCTACTTCCGACATGATTTGCCG
>CAJFCP010000132.1:1711342-1735063 GCA_904066005.1 Synergus itoensis | reverse complement strand
ATGTTTACCTATCAAAGCCGATAGTACATTCCAAATCTACGGTTTTCGAAAATGCTTTTCGTGGACATGAAGCAGGACCTACTTGCTCTGGAGGTGGACTTTCAACTCTGCAGTACTTTACTAAAAAAGGAGAGCAATCTAGAATTATAGTCTGAGAATATTCATTTGCTTAACTCAGCTATGAATAATTTACAAAAATATCATTTTGAAGAATCTATTCTTTATTGTAATCTTTAATTAATCTGCACAGAGCCGGCGCAGCCTACATTTTTGAGGTATGGAATTTTATTTTCCACGGCAAGGGGGGGGGATAAAAACATTTTTAAAAATATTTTTACTTAAAATAAGAATAAAATGAGTTATAAGAAATATATTTCTTGCTATATTTAACACATATATAAAAGGTTTTTCTTCGTAAATCGTTTCTAGAGATGAACTAATTTAATATTTTGTAATATTTAATATTTTTTTTTTTATTTTGTCAATAATTCGTGGTTTTTCCAGACAGTTTTCAAGGTATGGAATTCCATACCTGGATTTGTTCCAGGTATGGAATTCTCCATGGCATCCCTACTGCTTACGCCGCCCCTGAGTACAAGAGCGATAATACCAAAACATTTCAACACGATCTTGACGCGATGGTCGTTAAAATTGAAATATTGTTCGAGTATCAGCACCATTGTGAAATCTCGACAATTTCTATCTTCGTCACATTATTTCTCTCTATTTATCCCAGCATCACCTCTGATTCCGTTTTTCTTGCTTTTCACACTTACTTTCTAATTTTCCATCACTGACAAAACTATTTCAGTTTCGAAAGAGAAATTCAACATGGAATATTCAATTTGTGTTTTAAAGTCTCTAAGATCAGATTTGATATTTTATAATGGAGTTTTGTAGGGAGAATAATATTTTGTAGGCAAGTTAAGTACCAATTTGTTAAACTTTCCAACTTGTAGCCAAATCGATAACTCCGTAACGAGAAAAGCAGCAAAGTAAAATCCACTTTCTCGAATATGTGCCAAGCACGAGAAGTTTTTCCATGACAATTTTATTTTCAATCATTTCTCTTTCATGTAGAAACACACGGAAAAAATAAAATGGCTGAATTTACTATTTAAAATAGTTAACATACGCTCTGAACGCAGTTTTCCTGGAATTTAGTAACTTTTACTATTGCAAATTGTAACTTTTGCAATGAAAAAACAGGATTTGCAATTTTGTTAGCAAAAATTACAATTTTAAATAGTAAAACTTACTAAATTCGTGGAAAAATGCGTTCAGAGCGCATGTTGAATATTTTAAATGGTAAATTCAGCCATTTTCTTTTTTCCGTGGCTTCTCTTCTGTAAAGACGAAAGAAGCAGATTGACAATTTTTCTCGCTAGAAATCTCTCAGATAAATAATGAAAACCATTAAAGAAAAATTCAAACAGTGAAAAATTTAGTAATAACAATATTGACATTATTTATTAAATTTTATTATACAGCAAACCAACACGCGCGCTATTATTTTAGTTCTTATAACAAGTCATTCAAAAGTTAATCATTCTCTTAATGAACCAGCGGAATTTCGCTGATTCAAATTTAGAGAGTACGTCCCATAATTAAATAGCTAGATATTACGGTTTAATATCCAGTTTTCTCCGTGTAGGTTTCGGACAACAATGTATACGAGATTTTAAAGAAATTTTGTTACATCACCTTTTTAGAGCGGAATTTTAGAAGGATATTTTATGTTTTTAAAAGATTTTGTGGAATTTCATGAGATTTTTAATAATTTTAAAGACTTTCAACAAATTTTTCTGATTTTTAAAAGATTTTATGTAATTCTTAAGGATTTCATGGAATTTAATGATATTCCTAATACTTTTAATGTATTTTAAAGGATAGAAAGGTATTTTAATTGTTATCATAGAATTTAAAAAAATTTCAAGAAGTTTCTGTGAATTTTAAGAGATTTTCTCAAACTTTAAGATATTTCGAAGGTTTTTCATGAAATTTTAAGAGATTTAGAAAGGTTTCTGGGATTTTAAGGGATTTTAAGTCTGATCGTGGAATTTCGAGAAATTTGGAAATTTTAAAAGGTTTCTGAGAATTTTAAAGGATTTTATATGTTATCATGGAATTTCCAAGAATTTTAGGTGAATTAAGAGATTTTAATGACTTTTAAAAGACGTTATTGGCATTTCTAAGGATTTGATGAAATTTTTATGAGATTTCTAATAATTTTAAGGGTTTAAAGGGTTTTTAAATGTTATTGTAGAATCTTAAAGAATTTCAAGAAGTTTCTGGGTATTTTAAGAGAGGTTTTCATTGAACAGATTTCAAGGGATTTTTATGACTTTTAAAATATTTTATGGGATTTAAAAGATTTCAAAATTTGTCAGGGTATTTTATTGAGAGATTTAAAAAAAATGTTATTTTTTTTTAAAAGATTTTGTAGAATTTGTAAGGATTTCGAAGGTTTTCGTAAAATTTTAAGAACGAGAGCAAACCAACACGCGCGCGATTATTTTGTTTTCCTTAAAACTTCAAGTCATTCAAAAGCCAATCAAGTTTGCAACAACAATGTATGCGAGATTTTCGCGACATTTCGTTACACCACTTTTTTAAGATAGGAATTATATAAATAAAACTGATATATATTTTCTTTATATTAAAAACAAGAAGCCGCAAAAAAAAATATATATATGCGGTCGGTAAATAGTGACGTCATAGTTAACCATTTGCCCTTAATTAATAATAATTCTACGAATTAGTTTGCAGGAAATGCGATTGGAAATGCGAACAAGGAAGTTGAGATTGACCGAGGTAGGGAAGTTTCAAGCTTTCAAGTTCTGAAGGAGGTCGTTTAATGGCTCAAGGAAAGTTTCAAGTTGTCTAGTACAAAGTATATGGTGCAACTTCGGCATTTGATTTTGAAACCAATAAAACCCGTCTGTAAATAGATTTTCGAATTTTCCAATAATAATATACAAAAATATTTTTCGCATCTCTCTAGTTTTATTTTTAAAGAAGAAAAAAAGTTTGCGCAATAAATTGAGTAAAAACTATCGATAATATTTACGAAATAATTATAAAAGTACAGACACAATCTGGCAGTTGATAATAAAAGCTAGATTGAGACCGTTGTGTGGACTGATGTTTTTCAAAGCTTTTATCGGAGTTTTAATTAAACCACCAGCTTTGTGTTGAGCCGAGGAAAGTCTAATCCGCTGAGAAACAAACTCTCTATCCCACACTCGAACAACTCCTATATGATGCAAATACTCTTAATTGTTTACTACGTAGTGCTTTTCATTGAAAAATCCTTTTTGTCTTTTGAGCTTTTTCAGTTTTTCTTTTAAAATATGTTAATTTATCAAGGAACACATTCTTTTCGTATGCAGAGTAGCTGGTGCATAAAGAGTGTCAATTACCTTACGCTTGAAAGCCTCTATTAAAAATATGATAGTTAAATGTAAAAATATGCTGAGGACGAAAACTCATACGTTAATAATGGCATTCACCATTTCTCTATATAGAAATGAGACCAAGTTTTTTCTACATTGGGGATACTTTATCACCGCCACTCGTAGTTCTTATTTTTGCAGCATCCACTTTATTCTCGTGTGAACGAAGGCAAAACGCCGATACTCTATATAGGCGATCCCAACCAGCTGAACAATTCGACGGCGTTGATGCGGAACACCGGTCACCGCCAAAAGAGAAGACATGAAAAGAATTATAGAACAAAGAAGGATAACAGAGAAAAGAAAATTATTATCTAGAAAGATAATAATTTTTTTTACAAACCAGTCGAAAAGAATGAAAACGAAGCACATAGAGTATTTAAGATGTAGATATTTTTAGAATCACAGGTACCTAGTACCTAAAAATTTAATAGCTTGAAGCCGATAGCCCCTTGAGAAAAGATAAAAACAACTGCTGCACGAATTAAATAAAATTAAGACGCGAATACTCGCCACCAATTGATTTCCGGGCTGAATTTGACCCAGTCCGATATATAAATCATGGTTTTAAAAAAGCAGTTTTATGGTAATATTAAAAATAAACAATTAACTAATTTATTATGACTAATTAATACATTAATTTAATAATTAATTAACCGGTTTTTCAAGTAATACTATACACAACTATAAATACGGTATTTTTTTTAGAAAACAATAAACATCAATACAACTATAAACGTAGTTAATTTTGAAAACAATCTAACAACTATTATTTTTTATAAAGCAAAACACATGTTGGAATTATTTAATTTATAAAATATAAGGAAACATTTTTTATAAATACTATAGCAAACCAAGAGACGCGCTACTCTCGCGCATTGTTTTATTTTTCTTCTTACAATTTCATTCAAAGTCATTCAAATCCAATCAGATTTGAAACTATATTCTATTCGAGATTTTCGAGACATTTTTAGAGAGGAATTTCAAGAAGTTTCTAGGAATTTTAAGGAAATTTTACGATTTTTAAGTGATTTTTACGAAATTCAAGAGATTTTCAGGATTTTAAAAAGATTTCGTACAATTTTGTGGAATTTTAAGATATTTCGTGAAATTCTAAAGGAATTCATGCAATTTTAAGAAACTTTTAAGAATTCTAAGGGATTTTAAGAGTTTCTAAATGTTTTGAAATTTTGAGGAATTTTAAGAGGTTTCTAACAATTTTAAAAGATTTCAACAAATTTAAGCGATTTCAAAAGGATTGTTAGAGGTTTTAAGGAATTTTATGAGACTTCTAATAATTTTAAGTGATTTCAAGAGATTTTTCTGACATTCAAAATATTTTGTGAGAATTTTAAAGGATTTCATGGAATTTGATAAGATTTCTAATAGTTTTAAGGGATTTTACAGATATAAAGGGATTTTAAATGTTACCGTAAAATTTCAAGAATTTTCTGGGAATTTTAAGAAATTTTTAAGTTTGTCATTGAATTTTATGAAGAGATTTCAAAAGATTTTTACAATTTTTAAAAGATTTAGTAGAATTTCAAAGAATTTCAAAGGCTGTACATTTTTTAAGGGCTTTTAAGAAAGTCGATTTTTAAAAGATATTGTGGAATTTTTATGGATTTGATGGATTTTTATGAGATTTCTAATAATTTTAAAAGATTTCAAGAGATTTTTCTAATTTTTCAAAGATTTTGTAGAATTGTTAAGGATTTCATGGAATTTGACGAGATTTATGAGTTTTAAAATTTTTGTGGAATTTTAAGCGATGTCATGGAATTTGAAGATATTTCTATAATAACTTTTAATGGATTTTAAAGGATATAAAAGGGATTTTAATTGTTATCATAAAATTTGAAAGAATTTCAAGAAGTTTCTGAAAATTTTAAGAGATTTTCACGAATTTTAAGCAATTTCAAAAGTTCACGAAGGTTTCTTGGAATTTTTAGAGATTTTAAAGAATTTTAACATAGATTTTAAGAGATTAATGATTTTGAAGGTTTTTCTGAATTTTAAGTATTTTCAAGATATTCTAATTTTTAAAAGAATTTGTAAAATTTTTAAAGATTTCATGGAATTTGATGAAACTAATAATTTTAAGAGATTTTAAATTTTAAGAAACTTCAAGAGGTTGCTACACTGAGAAAACTGTTTGGTTTGGACAACAAAATTTTTTGTTGCTATAGAAGCAACCAAAATTTTTGGTTGTGCCAACCGAATTTTTGTTGAACCAACCAAAGTTTTTTTAATTCAACCAAAACCGAGATTTTGTTGGTTTAAATGAATTTTCTTGGTTCAACAAAAGATTTGTTGAAAGAAACCAGATTTGGTTGGCACAACCAAAAAATTTTTGTTGTCCGAACCAAACAGTTTTCTCAGTGTATGAATTTTTGGAAATTTTCACGAATTTTAACATGTATTCAAGAGATTAATGATTTTGAAGATTTTCGTGAATTTTTAAGAATTCCCAAGGAAATGGGGGCGTTCGTTCTTGTAACAATAAAATATGATATCACAGAAAGGGAACTAATTGGACTGAGTCAAAATTTTACTTCCGACGTGGTAGGTGTGATATCATATTCTTTTGTTTTACATTCGACTGACAATGAGCCAAGTCCGAGCCGGAAATTCATGAGCTAGGCCACTAGAATCTCGGTAAAAGTACATAGACAAATTTCCATGGAAACTGGCTCAGGGATCGAAACCGGATCTCGGAGGATGTTGAAAGCTTGAAACTTAGGTAAGAATTTATTGACAGAACGTCCACGACCGCATGAATAAAATCTGAGAAGCATGATAAATGAATGATGGGAGGGAAACTTAAGAACTTTCAAGGTAAACGCCCGTGCAGAAATCTTGATGTGGGCCTAGTAGGGTTCTGGTCAGTTTCCCCTACTTCTGATGTGGCCCTGGTCAGTAAAACTGGTTAGAACCTGACAAGGGTGTAACGCTGTAACTCGCCAATACCCTATGTAGGGGAAACTAGTCAGGGCCTTGTCAGCTTTTCTAGTGAAAGCCTTTTTTAAACAAAACTATAAACAGATTAAAATTATAAATAAAAATTACCTGCTTTTATAAAAAAGGAATTTTATTATATTCAAATATATAAACACTGAACAAAATCTTACAATTAAAAAAAAGGGTTATTATAATAATGTTAATTATAATTATGTGCTCGGAATGTAAAGAAAACTATTTTCCTTGATCACGTTTTTTTCGTCCTCCCTCCCAATCTTTGGCATTAGATAAAACCACGCTTATTGCGTCCAATACTCCTTTTTCTGAGACGTTTTTTTTCGTTTTGTGATCAAAATGTGTTTGAAGAACTGCTTCTGTTTAAAGAAATAAATATATTAATAGTAAATATTTGAGTAAAATAATATCTAATAGAATTCACATTTACAAATTGTATAACTTTTTAACAATAAATTTTTGTATAATCTTACCTGTAACACACCGATGAAAATCATAATTCTTCAACACTAGTTTGTCTCCAGACTGCTTCGTGTTGGTAAAATTCATAGCAATCTCTTTGGAAAAATATCTTATCTTTTATTAAAACTCAATAAATCTCAGATAAAAATATATCGGAACTTTTTACAAAAACACAAATGCGATTGACCAATATTAGGTTATAAACACGAACTGACACGAATTGACACGAACCCGCGATGCGAGCGCTGCGTAACATAAAATGTGGCTTAACGAAAGTACATCTGGCGAATTCCCGACTTGTGGCTTTACCCAGAAACTCTTGTCAAAACCAAATAATGGGAAAATATGTTATCATTTGTACATAAGTATAATCTAAGTATTTTCAAGTCGGAATAATCAGATCATATTATGTTAGTAATTACACATTGTCCTATTATGGTGCCCTATTAGCACTTTATTATAATTTATTTCATTTTATTCAGAATAGAAAAACTGGTCAGGGCCTTGTCAGAACCCTATTTTAAATGGGGCTAAATGGGGGAATTTCTGCACGGGGCGTGGATAAACGTTCAAGTTGTGCCCCAGTTTGTCCAGTTTGAATTATCCACTGGAGAAGTGGATTATACTATATGCTGTGATTTAGTAATCGTGTGGAAGTCAATGAATAGCTCTCAACGCAGAGGCCTTATGACAGGCTTGGTGCTCTTCTCTATTTAGTGCAGCCATTATGAAAGACATGACAGAAGCTGCATTCAACTTTCATGATTGCTTTCCGCCTCTCTCGAATTTCTTTAAAACTCTGAAAGAACTTGATAATTAATTTGTTACCTTTAATAATTTGCTACTTTAAATTTCTCTTATTAATGTTAATTAATATTCAAATCTTACGATTTACCTTTTTCATGATTATGTATGTCTGCGGTATTCTAAACCATCGAAAGTTTGAAAAAGTCGCTGTTCAAGAAGCGTCAATGTCTCCGGAGGCATATATAATTTTTTTTATTTGCGTCCTTAACGCCAAAAAGCGGTTCTGAGATAACGATAAGCCAACTTCTTCAAGGGGAAAATAAAAAAAGAAATAAAAGAAAGATGCAAACCCCTAAAGCCTGGCATTTTCAAGTCCCGCCTAAGTCTAGCGATTCCGCAATTGCGGCAAATAAAGACTGCCTCTTCAGACATATTTTTCTCCCGAGTTAGGTTAAAAAAAAAAAAGATTCGTCTTTCATGCAGGTAGTGTACCATCAAATTTTTGAGGCGGATGATACAATATTTCTTTCTCCAAATGTCTGCCACAACGACATCATTGCTGACGTAAAACAGAAAAAGGCCCTAAAAGTTTTTCTAGTCAGTAAAATTTTTATTTCTTCTAAAGACTGTTTGCTTGGAAATGCATTTTTATGTCTTCTTTACAAAACGAAAGTTATTACTTCAATGCTTGCAATATTTTCCAGGAAAGAACTCGAATTATTTTATTAATATTATCCAGATCCTTTTTAATTAACGCCTCTTTCGTGTGCCTTGAACAAAGCATTCGTTTTATCATATCCACAATTACAACTAAACCATAAACTCCAACATGTATAATGTATATTAACAGTTTATCGTCTTACCACAGATTACTCTAAACATTGATTGCTCTGTTATCTTCGCTCCCTTCATTTATAATTCTAGATATTATTCAGCCTCCGCGAGATGGTTCCCCATTAACTTGTTACGATTATCACGAACATAATTTTGTTCGCTTCTAATGGGAAAACTTATCCCTTATAAATTACTTTACATGCGGAGGAAAAGGTTAAAGAAGGAAAAGGTCTGATCAGATTCTAGATATTAACTTTAATTTTCTGAAAACTTCTATTTAGTAAAGCACTTTTTACAATCGATATTATAAACTCAAGTGTAAGATTGTACTTTAGCCTTGAGGATAAAAATCTCCTCACGATACTCGAGCTCATTTATTAAAAAGATTGCTATCATATCTTAATTTTTATTAAAAAGTATTGCAACAGAAATGTAAAACTTAAATTTAAAGTCTGATGTATTAAAAATCAAAACCTTAACCTATTTTACTGAAATATTTTGGATAAAATATGCTGCACTTAGATGCAGGTGGCACATGCAGACATGATGTGCTGGCGCCAAAGAGCACGTAATTAATGCAGAAAATTAGAACTCAGCGTGCTCGCTTTAAAATACCGGAAGTTAGTCGTAAATTCGGCACGTCGCGGCATGGTGGATGCGATCAGCAACTTTCAACTTTACGTGAATTTAATATGTTTATTTTCTTCTGTTAAACAATGTACAAGTGTTTGTTGAATCATTATTTTGCAAAATCGAGAGAAACTATGTATATGCATTTTATTTACGGGAAAAGCAGTTAAAAGAGATTGCATTGAAATTCTTATGAAATTTTTCATTCCTAGCATGCACTAGCATCTTTTTATTCCCGGTAACATTTGCAACATCGCCGCAACGCATTTTATGTGGAAAATGGTAAAAAACCAGAATATTGTTAACTAATGCGCATCGCTCATTGTAAGTGTTGTGGAAATTTTGCGCTGGCAGGAATTCTCGTCAATGCAGGTCTCGGAAAAAGAGACTTTCGTAAATTCAATTTCAAATTTCATCTAGCTTGGACTTTAAAAACAAATAATGGTGCGTTTCGTTGATGTAATATGAAATTTTGATAATTTAATTTAAATTATAAGAGATAAATGTAATTTTACAGAAGCGAAGTAAAAGGATATTATTTTTTTTCAATTTCAATTACTGTTCGTTTATTCTAGAAAAATAAACATATATACTTTTTAATAAAACCAGAGGTCACTCTTTATTTAACTTTATCCCTTTAACAATTATCAACTTAATTGGAAATATTGAAATTGACCCTAAGCGTAATGTCAAATATATATTAGTCATTTGCTGGAAATAATCATCGTTAATGAGTCATTATATTGAATGACAGAATATTCACCAAACAATTCAATCATTAAAATCTCTCAATTGAAATGGATAAATTGTTTAAAAGAGAACGTGAAAATAAATAAAAAATAAAGAAATAAAAAACTTTGTACTTCGGTTTTTTATTATGAAAATAATTTTATATTAGTCCAATGTATATTGCTTTCAAGAGAAGTGCTATCATTATTATTCAACTTTTAGTTCCAGAACATAAAAGTGGACAATACAATATAGACCTTTATAGTTATAGAGGTTGAAAACTCGCCTAATTGAATGTACACTTGAACGGACTTCAGTGACTTCAGTCAATATGTATCATTTAACTTGTGAGTTTTAATCCCCTATAGACGTTCCATGTTTCATACTCTTTTTAGAAAAAGTTTAAGAGTTTAAAGCTAAAGAGGGTAAACTACCCCGAGAACATGATTCCAGTCAGTAAAAAGTGTAATTATTTAATATTTATTTAGAAAAAGTCTCGAGCAAAATTTTCTCATTGGAAAAGTATATAAAAGGCAAAGAAGACTTTCGAGCTGTTAGTATGAGAGTTTTGTATAGTCTCATCAGAAGATCTGTGTAGTTTCCCAATAAAACTGGCCTTTGACATCCACAGTACAGAGCTGATAGAGGAACCAGAATGTTTGAAGGCCTGCGACCTCTGTATTTGTACAAATGTACACATTTGTGCACGCAAGTTCACCAGCCTGGATGCAGAAGCTTGAATAAAATATGTGTGAATACATACAACTGTAGATGTAATCTTTATACATATAAAGGTGCGACAGTGTGGAACTGCATGTAAAGCTGATTAAAATAAATTTAATAATGTGTAAATTTGGGCAAGACCATGAAATTGTGAACAAGTCTATGAAAATGTTCAGAAGTACCTGAAGTTTGAAAATTATATAAGTGAGCTATAAATGGAAATTTACATATACAGAGACATAAATCATTGATATGTTATATATGTGCGCGTTTAATTAAATTCGGGTCTTAATGCACTATCGGCATGTGATAATTACAACATTGTAACATTGTAATATTGTAATATTTATGTGTGCGAATGTGCGCCCTGTTAATGTAGATGGCTGTAGCAGTCGAACTGATGCTGGATCTGCTGAATGCACGTCCCCCGGGTGAATCGATGGAGCACCCCTCACAACTACCCCTAGTCTCTGCCTACAGCGTACTTTCTCCCTTCCACTAACCCTTTTCCATCTCTCTCCCTCGCGTACCGCAAAATTCGTGATCTCTCACAAATTGTCACTTTCACTTTTTTTGAAATTTTCCCGTTGCCTTTCCATAGAAAGAGAAAAATATTTAAATTAACATTAAACATTTCAATGAGATATAAGAGAAATAACAGCAGCATTCATTTTATCTAATTCTTCACCTAATCTCATTTCAGTATACTTTCTCTCGCTCTAAGTCTGCAAAAGCAAAAAGAGTTCATTACAGAACATTAACTTTCCTCATTTTTCAATGAGGCTACTGTTTCTGACTTGCATATTTTTTTAAGAAAGAGAAAGATTTTTGCATTTTACAAGTTATTTCCATCCAGTTATTTCCCTGTTCACGTTCCCGTCCTATTTTATCTTTCCATCTAACTGCTTGAACTTCTCAAATCTTTTTCCTCTACCTATTTTCTCTTATCAGTTTTACTTCTTATTTTATCTCTTTCATTGCTGGCAAATACAGCTTTTTCCTTTTTTTCTGTAAACACAATTCTTTCACAATTTATATCTTTTCTCACAAGAATTTCATGTATACTTATCTCCTGCCACTAACTGGAAAATAGTTTGGATGTTGTACAATCTTAAAATGAGTTTAAAGCCGAAAATGTAAGTTTAACCTGAAACTAGTGAATGTGAGAACGGATTATTAAATTTTACTCCCGAAACTATAATACGAGAAACTAGAGATGCATTGTCCTGCCAAGTTTCGCATGAATCGTTTATAGTAGTTCTCGAAGTATATGAAGATCTGCAGGGGGTTTAGAGCGCAATATAGTGCGGATTCTGTTCAATTGTACATTCATAGTGTTCCATTGGCATCAAGAGCACTTTGCTGAGGCCTGTAAACGCAAGCAGCGGCTATCTTCATGGGATGCACGTAAACGATGCACAATTAATCATTCTCTCTATGGTGATTAAATTGTGCAATTTCCAACAATGCCTCAATGAAAACTCTGTCCTTTATTGACATGTAATAAATTCTGAGTATAATCGGTAATTATCGGAACAATAAAGCCTTTTTCTTAGAAAAAAGAAGAAACGATACCGAAAGCTCTGTGAATTCATCCAGACAGAGAGCAATATAGACAACTTAAGATTCGATATATAAGTTCATTGCCTTGTAGTTTCTTTTGTTCAAAGTCTTTCTGCAGACCAATCTACTCGCTCCGAAAATAAGAAACAATAAATTATATTTCTGTGACCAATAAGCCTTTGGCTTAATACCAATAGCTTCATATATATAGAAACACTAATTGCTTTCTTCAGCTGCAATATATACTATGTTCCACGAGTTGTTCTCTAATATCCATCAATATAGCATTTGAAGTCTGATGAAAATATTTAGGGAACAAATACAAAGGCGAAAGAATCTTTCCCAAGTCACGTATTGAAATTTAGTCACTATTGACATAACTATTTGTTATTAAAGCCTAGAAATTTGCATTCTGAAGATTAAAATCCAGAATGCGGTATTAAAATGCTCCCACGTGTGATTCGTTCTCATCTCAAACGAATATTGGCGCTTTGAAAATATCAAATGGAAAACGTTCTTGAAGGTATTGAGCTTCTATGTATCATATTGAGTTTTCTTTTTGCGGAAAAAAAGAGCACGTGGGAAATGTAAATAATTTTATACGTGTATGTGCACTGCACGGAATTATATTTAATAATAAATAATGGAATGTATGAATTTATATCAACTTTAACATCCAGTACCTATTGACTCATTTTGCGTTGAACATCGCAGACGCGTAAATTTTACGAAACAAGAGCACAATTGACTATAGATTACTGAGCAGCGGCACAAATGCTCGTAATTACAAAACTCGCACCCGGTTGTTTTTGGCAAAATGGCCGTTTATGGTTTATTCGTTCGGAAGCACTTTGTGGAAATTCATTATTCGAGGAACGAGGAGATGAATCGATTCTATTATCAATTTCAATTATTAATATGGTGCTTCCAGCTTCGTATAAAAAATGATTCTTGAAATTAAAAAATTACTTTTTTTACAATAGGGTAAATTTTTCTTCGATACGTAAAACATTTATATATTTACTTTACGCAGAAAAAGGTATTTAACATTTTTTTACAAAGGTCGAAGACCGGACCTCAAATTATTTTTAGGAAGTTCAAAAAAACTGAAATATTTGTACAATATTTCTAAAGACATTCCGTGTTTTCACAAGGAAAAAGAGTATTCGAGTAAATGACACAAATTACCATTTTTTTGACAAAAATCGATATAAAGGTTAAAAACTACTATTTTAATTTTGAATTTTGACAACTTACTCATGTTTATATACTACATAAATGATAACATTCGACAAAAAACTTAGCTGAAAATACAATTGGCATTTTGATTTTTTGCCTCTTTCTCCGTTTTTCGTGGTAAAATTTACCATTTGAAATAGTTCTCTTTTATTCTGAATCGTTTTCTTTGAGAAATAGTAAAAAGTGATAAATGTCTTTTCAGAGCGTAAATCAGCCTTATCGAAATAGCACTTTTTGCTTTGATATCGAATTACATTGTGCTATTTTCTTTTTTCCGTGCAATTACAAGTAATGTATGTGAAAAACAGAAAAACTGTAATAGCCCGCAATAAAAACAAGACCTAGTGTTATTTTTACTCTAGTAACGGCTGAAATTAGTATGGCAGTAATTTCTCTAAAGATTCCAAATCTTTTTCATTCCCATTTGGAAAATGACCTTGATATTCTTTGTGAGGACACTTATTGTGGGCAGAAGAAAAAGCATGATCGCGTGACGACTTTACCTTTATATAAGGTTTGGTGTCAGGGTCACCACGAATATCGTGTGTGCACCACCATGTATTTTAGCATATTATACCCACTTGGCTGTGCATGCTAATAAAATTCGAAATCTCAAGAGCTACAAAAAGGATCTGTCTCGATGAACAATGATTAGAATCCGAAAAAGATGCCAGGGTTGTAATTATGAATTGAAGGGTTTAATCAACGGTAAGTGTCCGAAAGCAAAGAATTTGGCAGCTGACTGGTCGAAAACATTTAATCATGCGAAAGTCTACACCAATCTCAGTTTTAATCCAACAGAGAAAATTGGATTAGTTCTCAAAGGTTTTCATATCTGAAGAGAAAATAAAAAATTAACTTACTACAATCTCATATTAAGAACCCGCATTGCAGTTCCTTTCAAATTTCTTTTCTTTTCATTTAGATCTACGTTCCACTTCAAGTGAAAAAGTCCATAGTAATTGATTTAATGGATGCCTCGTTTCAATAAATTTTAAATATTGCAAGACTGCTGACTGTTTTAAAATATAATAGAAGAAACCGATTGTAACTAGTTTCAAAGTTATTCAGAAAAAGTAAATTAAGATCCTTATCGTTCGTAACGTAAGGGAAGTCAATTAAGATCGCATCTTTTAAATAGTATTCCCCGTCATTAAAACTGAAGAAAGTTTATCAATGCTCAATAGTTTTATAAGAAAATCTTGTCTTCATTCCAGTGAATATATAATGTCCTCAAGGGTCTTTGATTAACGAAAAAACCTGGTATAAAAAGTCAGGTTGTCAGCAATTCATGCATTGTGAATAACATGTAGTAAAAATTTATGAAATGCGTGATCACATGAAAGTTTTAGATTTAAAAATTCTTCGCGTTCTTCAGCAGCTCTTATTCATAATGAATTTGTGTTTGAATGTAAGTTATAAGAAAATGTATAAGGGAAGATGGAGCACAAAACTAATATCACCTATAAGTGTGAAATAAAGTCGGATATATAAGAAATTTTCTTTCAACTTTTCATATCTCCGGTGTCATCGCTGATATATACTTACAACGTCGTGTTTCAAGTTTGCGCATAGCCGGATTTTTATGATACGATACTTGAATGAAATAAATTCCACCAACTCTTGCTGAACCCTCTCTCTCTCTAGTCTCTACCATTCTCTCCAATTTTCTTTCACTCTCGTTTACTCTCTCGGCCTCAGTCACTCCAAATCGATAACATTTTCACCAGGGCGCCGAACTCTATAGAACAGCGTTCTTCGTTAGACACATTCGTTAACGTTAACGGCATCGTGTTGTATGCACATGAAGTGAAGGTCTCCTAAAACGCAATTGGTCTTCGTAATTTTGAATAATACGATACGAGAATTCGATTTGCAAACATTTCAGATTAATGCTTCTCATTTTGATGATCCAATTTTCATTGGATCTCATAAATTTCATCTCTATAAATTTAATATAATACTTACAGGTTACACAGTAAATACCCGGTAAGAAGAGAAGAATTCAGAAAAATTCAGAATTTGAATTCCCATTAATGTGCTAAATTTCCTCCATCGAAAATTCCACCAAAGAGTAGAAAAAAGAAAAAAAATCTATCCTTTTTAATCGACTTAGAAAAATTTAATGGAAGCGTATTGGGAGGAATTAAAAAAGAAAGAAACGCAGAAGAAGGAATAGAAAGAAAGAGAATCATGTCACTTTGTAGATGCAAAAGCAATTCTTTTTAATCGACTCAAAAAATTACGAAATTATTTATTTTCAATGTAATAATTAATAATTACCAATTTTAATGTAAATTACATTATAAATGAATAATTTTTATTGTGAAAAATTTCTTTTATGAGTATAAAATAATTATACTAATAGAAATAATTTGTCGTATTGTTAAATAATATGTTTTAAATTCTGTTTAAAATTAAATAAATTTTGTTTACCTTACACAATATTATTAAATGGATTTATTATTATTTATTATATGATTAAATCTATAATTTGTTTAAACAGTATAAGATATTATAATTAAAATTATTTCACCGTTATGATACGCAAAAGAATTAAAATATCTAAACTTATGTTGCACACGGAGGAATAGAAACTATGCAAGTGCACACGTTTTGTAGACAGATTAGAAGGAATTGAAGTAGTCGAAAAGAAAGCATGCAAGTATGGAATTAAAAATAACAATGACAAAAGAATTAAAATTTCCAAGTTTATGTTGCACACGAAGGAATTAAGAGCACACATTTTGTGGACGGATTACAAAGAATTAAATTAATCGAAAATACAGCATGTACGTATGGAATTTAAAATAACCGTGAGAGGTGTATCCACTGCACGCATTAAGAGGAATTAAAAAAATGGAAAATATGTTCGCCTGCATGGAATACAATTCAAGTGGCAAACATTTAGGAAATAGAAAAGAATTAGTTTCGGATATAAACCTATTCTTTCGCTGGGCACTTCTCTCGATGGAAAATTAGCACATTCAAAAAAATTCAATAATGATCACTTTTTCCTTAAAATCTGAAAATATTAATTCTTCTGAATTCTTCTCTTCTTACCGGGTACCTTTATATATAAGTGACGAGCTGTTAATTACAAAGTTATACATTTCGAAAATTAGAGCTATGAAATTGACGAGATCAAATTGCGAATTGGATTATAAAGTTGAGAGCCGACGCTGTCATTCATCTGTATTTTTAATGGCTCAGAAGATAGTGGATCTCATTAAAGACGCCTTGATAATCTCAGCTACGAATTAATTTATGAAGAATGTTCCTGGAAAATATTATCGTAAAGAGTAATTTAAACTATTCGATAGTGCAATTTCTTAACCAATTTAGAGAGATTTTGTTAGAATTGATGATATAAGGAATGCAAAATATAGCAGCTTGGGACTTTGAATAGTACCTCGGAGTATAATGTGGATGTTCCTGCGGAAATAATCCGAATATTCTTACTCCATGTTAAGGTAGCTATACTGTGGGCAATTTAAGCTTATATGACCATCACAGCTAGTGTGTGTGTGATTTAAATATAAATGGGGAATCTGGGTTCCTTATACTATAATGTTTTTTCAAGCAATGTTATTTTCCACTCTTTAGTACCTCTAGTCTGAAATAATTATTTCATTCAAAATAATTAAAGGTGACTTAAGGAGAATTGAAGAGGAATTAAGAAAATTTTTTGGCAATTACAGATTTCGAGATATTTTGAGTGCTTTTAAAAATTTCCATGAAAAGGATTGTGCTGAAGTTTCAGACGTCTATTCAGACGAATTTTTTTTTTTTCATCAAATATTGTTTGCAAAATCAATAATCATATTCTACTCTCTAAACTTGAATCAGTGAAATTTCACTGATTCCCAGTCAAATTCCACTGATTTTCAGTGACTCTTTTCTCACGATTTTAATTAGTGAAAAATCTACTAGAAATCAGTGAAAAGTCACTGAAATTTTCAGTAGTTTAGTAACGATTACTGAAAATTTCAGTGACTTTTCACTGATTCTCAGTGAATTTTCACTGAATGAAATCTTGAAAAAAGAGTCACTAAAAATCAGTCAACTTTCACTGATTCAATTTTAGAGAGTATGATTTAATTTTCAATAAATAAATTATTTTAAATAAAACAATTTTTTCAGTGAGAATCCTTCCAGAAAAAAAAAATTAATCCGAATTTTAAAGCTTATTTTTAAGGATTTGAAAAGAATTAAAAATATTTTAAAGGTTTTAAATAATTCCAATAATTTAAATGTTTTAGAAAGTTAAAAAAATTGATTAAATAATGTGAGAAAAAAAATTTAATTTAAAAAGTTCGAAAACAGTTTAAAAATCATCTCTTGAAATCCCTTAAAATTCTTTAAAATGCCTTGTATGTAGTTCCAGGATATTTTTTAAAAAATATATAAATCTCTTGGAAGCCCGTAAAATTATACAAAAACCTTTAAAAGAAAAAATTCTCTTAAAAATTCAAAAATCCTTTTAAATCCCTAAAATAAAAATCTCTTAGCATGCCCTGACATTTTTAAAAATCCTTTAATATCTTTTCACCCTTTGAAATTCCTTAAAATCATTATAAATCTCTTAAAATCCTTAAATAATTTTTGAAATCTTATGAAATCTCTTAAAATCCCGGGCAACGCCGCGTAAATTTCTGTTAGTAATTAAATACCAATTTTCGGTTTTGGAAACTTTTAAAACATTTTTTTTGCTTCCTCATAGAGGAAGCTTTGTAATCGTTACATATTTCAATATTTTTAAAATGGTTTAATTAAACTTTCCTCACGTGATAAATGTCTAATACAACATTCTAATCAATTATCCGGATGTATGTATGTATGTGTGTGTGTATGTGTGTATGGATGTCGCCATTTTTTGTCGCCCTATTAACTTAAAGACAGTTGTAGATAAATTGATGAAATTTGTAGGGTATATTGGCACCACCAATATCTCAAAACGTGCCAAAGGATTTTTCAAAATATTGAATTTAAAATTTTTATGTAGATTTTGAATTTTTGTAAAATTGATTTTTCGACTATAACTTCTCAAATAATGAAAATTCAAAGCTTATGTAAAGAAAAGAAAGATTCCTTTCGTCGAGACGAATCGATTGACCTGTATGATTTATGAATTTTATTGAATATTAAGGAAGTTATGCTTTTATTTGTAATTTTGAAAATTTTTAATTTTTCATATATACTAATATATTAGTTCAAATAAAAACACTAATCCTACAGGTCAATCGATTCGTCTCGACGCAAGAAATTTATATGAATGATGAGGTCGAAAGATTCTTTGTTTCGAGAAAAAAGAATTATATATATTTTTAAATATTTAAGAAAATCGTTAATGTTTCCTCTATGAGGAAGCAAATTCATTTGCAACTTCATCATAATGAGGAAGCAAAGTGCTCAAAAAATGAGCACAAAAAATTTAAATATAGTTCAATGGAACACTCGAGATCGGATTCACAGCTAGTTTTGATAATATTTTATTCCAATAAATATGAAAAAAAATCGTCAGATTAAACGTCTCAAACTTCAACCTAAAATAAAAAGGAGTAAATAGATGACGACCTGTATATAATAACTGCAATTATTATTACACATTATTACATCCAAATCTATCTAAAATGAGTCAGTTTAAGTTCTCATCTGTGTTAGTTTCAGTTTCAGAAACAGAAAAAGAAGCTGCCCCCATTTCTTAACAGGCGGGAGAGATTCTTTTAATTACCGAGTCTGGGCGCTCGTTTCAACCCCTAGTGCCTGCCACCATAACCAGATGGTGGGAATGGTGGACTCTTCATTTGTGAAGCTGACTCGTGCCTTTCTCAAAGCTAAGGTTGTAGGCTAGGTCGAATACACAGTAGAAAACGAGGCCGCCGCAGACATCACTTTACTTTGCAAATCAGTTTCAGCCTAGAGCATATAAAAGTTCCTTGAAATAGAGAACTTTGATTGAGTGCATCAATTTTAAAAATGTTATTTTCATTCCAAACACTTTTAAAATAAGTAAACTAGTTCGAAACATTTTTTTTTTCGATTCTATATAATTGCAAAAGTTTGTTGGATTTCTTTACACTATAAAAAGTAGGTTTCCCCGAGTTTCATATAAGTCATATAAAAATGAATATTTACAATCAGACTTCAGCAATATACGCATAGTGGAATTGGTACATGAAATCAATTCGAGTATAAATTTCTCTCGAAATTTCTCGAACCGCTTCTAACTGAGGCATCAATTCAAGTGAATGGATTTTACTTTTCGAATATATTTCACTTTTACTTTTTTCATTTACTTCACGAGAGAAAAAGCGCTTCCAGATGCAATATTTTCTGCTTACAGTATCGTCTCTAGAAAATCTATATATATCCAGAAAAAAGTTTGTTTGAATCAAATAAACGTATCATTGATATAGGGTCAAAGAAAAAACATCTTTGAATTAAACATAATTTGTTTGATTCAAAGAAATTTTTTCTTTGACCCTACATCAATGATATGTTTATTTGATTCAAACAAACTTTTTTCTGGGTGTAAATACGAAGCGTATTGAAATCAAATTATAATGGAATTTAGGTATTTTTAAATGATGGGGAAATAGTTGAGAACAGTTTATAATTAATGTAGTATTCTGAGTCTCATGTTTCGAGAGTTGAATGTTGGCCATTAAGAAAGTGTTTGAATACTTGTAATGCTCGGAAGTAAGGAATTTGCGGACCATTGAAAGCGGATCAACGACTGGGAATGGGAATCATTCATAGTTCCGGATAGTTTCCTAAATTTTGAGTATGAAACCTGTATCCAATGTGATGGGTCTTATTAAGTTTGACTCAAGTTCGTACACTGCAGCACATTAGCAAGACTATTTGAGCTATATGTAAATACGGCATTCGACCCAGCTGCGAATGTAATCTACGACAAAGGTTGAAAATCGATCGAGTACTTTACCTCCTTCTCTATTTCTCTATCTCTAGTTCTATCTTGATCTATAGCTATCTCCATCTCTTCGTCCTCCTCGCTCCAGGACGATTGTGAATTAGCATTTCAGGGCTGAATCGCTCTCAGAAAGCAAACTTAGAGAAACGCAAGACACCAGACTCGCCCACATATCGCGTGTTTAGATTTTCATTCAGGTGTGCTGCAGTAACAGTAATTCACGATAATTCACTGGCCGATAGTCGATCGCGTATTTTGCTATGCGCACGCCATCGCTTTATCCTCTTGATTTAAGTAACGTCGTGGTAATAATTATTATTTTTAGAAACTACAACTATCGCCACAAAGCTACACCGAAAAAAAGGTATGGTTGGGCCAACCATATATTGCTAAATATGGATGCGCCATATTTAGCAATATATATGGTTGGCCCAACCATACACTGAGAAAAATATTTTGTGCAACAAAATATGTTTTGTTGGCTGAAAAAAATTTTTGTTGGTTCAACGAAACATTTTGTTGGTTTAACAAAACGTTTTCTTGACCCAACAAAAATTTGGTTGAGCCAACAAAAAAATTTTGTTGCACAAAATTTGAAACTGGTGTTAGGGAAATGAAGATTCCTTGTGTCCAGACGAATCGATTGACTTATAAGATTAATCCATTTCATTCAAAAATAAGAAAGTTATGCTTTATTGTAATTTTCGAAAAAGAGTTTTTCGAATATAACTTCTCAAATAATTAAAATTTAATGCTGATGTAAAGAAAATTAAATACCTAATGCTTCCTCTATGAGGAAGCAAATCATATTTGCTTACAGGAAGCAAAGTGCTCATTGAATGAGCACAAAAGTTGATACAACTTGACAGCTAGTTTATATTATTCAAATTTATCAATAATTGAAAAAATTAAAAATAGGTGAAAAAGATAAATATATATATATTTATCACCTATAGGTGATGAATTAGGTGATGACTTTTAACCATAAACCATAAACCATAGTTAAAATTACATATATGGTTTGGCATTCTCATCATAGTTGTAGTTCAGATCTATTTAATTACGATCCAGACGTGCAGGAGAACCGCAACTCGACTCGGGCGACCCGGAAAGCTCAGTTTTGAGCAAATGCCTCTCTAACTGTCATGCCGTTACAAAGTAAACGTCCTTCGACGCTTTTCATATTATCCTTTAAAAAGGAAAATGAATTGTCAATTTTCTTAAGGATTCAGAAGAAGTTTGCAGGATAAAGAGAAAAAAACGTATATCTTAAGTCACTTGTACGAAAAATGCAATTTATCTCCTTTACACAATTGAGTAATCTCACCTCCTTAATATTTCCAGACAAAGAAAAATGCGCAAAATTTTTTTAGAAAAAAATTAACGAGCACGTAGGAGCCGAGTTGCCCTGAACAAAATATGCCCAAGGCATCGCCTCTTTTTCTTTCTACCTTTCTTGACTTTATTTTCTCTCCTCACTTTCCTTTTCCCATCTATAAAAACTGCCGCTACTTATGAAGAATTATTATTTCATTTCAAGGACCATTCCTGTTTCTAACGCAACCACTTTTCAAATCAAACTGCAGATTTAAATTTTGAATCAGAATCCAGTTACATGAAGAACGCGCTAAATTAGTTTTCTTTGGAAATCGAACGGGAAAAGAGAATAGGAATTGTATTATATTACACCAGTTCAGAACCCATGTAGAAATCGCCCCATTTGTCCCTATGTTCATTAGGGCGGTAGTCAGGTCCTTGCTAGAACAACTGTCAGGATTTTCCATTCTTTGTGAATAGAAAATCTATGCACGTCTAGTTAGGCCCCAATCTTATATTTTAACCAGGTTTTAGTTGGGCCCTGATTCGAATAAAAGAACAAAGAAGTTCTAGTCAGGAACTGTTCGGGTCTTAGCCAGTATGGCCCATTTTACTGAAATATTTCCAATTCTCACAAAAAAAAATCATAATATTTATGATATAGATATTGAAAAACACAGTTAAAAATAAAATTGTAAGAGTGAAAAAATACTGTGCTATTACTATGTTTATAATAGTTTTATAATGTATAAAATACACCAACTTTACTTTTGACATTTAAGAATTTTTTATTCTTTATTAATTTGAATTTTGGTACTTTACAGATGGTAAATAACCAAAATATTATAATAGAAAGGTTCTAGACGGGGCCCTACCTAACTCTCGTTAGGGCCTGCTCAGAAGTTCTAGCTAGAACCTGGCTAAAACAGCGTTACAGAACTAGCCAGGCCCTCTCCATTTTCCCGACCAGCGCCCGACTAGAAATAGGGAAAACTAGCCAGGGCCCTACTAAACCCCGATCGGAATTTCTACATGGGAATTGGTTCGTTCTTCAAACTCACCTAAGTAGAAATACAAAATGTAGTTGAGAATCTGTAGAATTTTCTTTACGAAAGTGAATTAAGGCTCAGCAAAGAAATTAATTAAGATATCTGAAAGGTCAATGCAGGAAACGGAATTTTATTCTGTGAGAATTTAACGAGTCAAGGGCGTACGGCGTACTTGTTGGACATAAGGCAATGCATCGCTTGAAATAAACTCTCGATCCTCAAGATCGCATAATAGCGGGCAATTGAATATATTCTCAATTCGCAGTTGAATGATGTCTCTATCTGAATCTCAGAAATCCTTCCAGAGTTCCTTTCACGTCAAGCTAAACAAACTCAATATATATGAAATATAAAAGGCAGCATTCAATAGAGTTCGAAATTCAATAGAAAAATCCTAAATCAGATGTTTCTTTTTCTAGGGACTACATAGAAATATTTCAGCTCGTCTTCACGTCATTTTTTCTAAAATAGTATAATATTTACTTTTAGTCAATGTTTTAGTCTATAATCAGTAGTAATAAGCAGCTATAGTCAGACATGTATTTTAAAATTTAATTCTATTTAAACAAGTCAGATTTATTTTCTCTCATTTTATTTATGAGTTTAGAACCGTACTCTAAAATTAAATTGATTAAAATTAAATTAAATTGATTAGAAATCCAAAATTGAAATCTATTCAATGCCATAAGACACCCATATGAGTGGAGGTTTCCATTATAATCTCACCGAGTCAAATTAAATCTGACTGCGAATATTTTGAAAAGCTTGAGGAGAGAGCTGATAATGTCAAAATCAATAATGGCTTAATTATCATAATAAATGATCAAAAAAGCTAATAAAGTGAAAAAGTATACAAACTTTGAGAACCTTCCCCAGACATTAAGAAAACTCCTCTTTTTGATCAAAAAATGAATACCAACATATTTTTGACCACTTTAAATGATATTTAAGCAAAACTAGATATTTTTTATCTTTGTGAGAAAATATGAATTTTTCACCAAAAGGAACACGGAGAAAACTGGATATTAAACCGTAATATCTAGCTATTTAACTATGGGAC
>CAJFCP010000132.1:1700685-1711242 GCA_904066005.1 Synergus itoensis | reverse complement strand
CACGGAGAACACTGGATATTAAACCGTAATATCTAGCTATTTAACTATGGGACAACTATCTAGATATTTAGATACAATATCTTGATATTAAATCTTAATATCCAGATATTAAAATATATAATCTAAATATTCTAACATCCAATATTTTAATATCTGGATATTAAGTTTTAATATCAAGATATTATATCTAAATATCTAGATAGTCGTCCCATAGTTAAATAGCTAGATATTACGGTTCACGGAGAAAAATGGAAGTCAGTGGTTTTTTAATATTTACACAAATTCTTTAAACAAAATTTTTATTATAAGACAGAGTCAAAAAATACGATAATCATTACTAATCTGTTTAGGAATGATTACAGTATTTTGGGACTGTGTCTTATAATAAAAGTTTTGTTTAAAGAATTTGTGTAAATGTTACAAAACCGCTGACTTCCATTTTTCTCCGTGAATTTAATATCCAGTTTTCTCCGTGAAGCTTTTTGGGGTTGTCCCCATAAATCAAAGGGGAAAATATTAAATCGATTTGAAAAAAAAGAAGAAATTTTTTTTATAGGCTAGTTGAAACAAAGAATCTGCATCCAGTATCTGGGAAATATTGAAAAAAAAAAAAAGTGAAGGACTTGTTTTCACTTGGCGTTCCGACATTTATCAGTCCAATTTAGTCGGTGCATCGGTAGTTGTACGTTCACTGCCGTTTGCATACGAATACATAAATTGCATTCACGATTTTTCATTTCCACACACCCATAATTTCCCATAACCTTTTGTCATGCCCACTTGTCTCCCATCATGTGAATGCGCGCTTGATGAACGAATCAAATTATACGATTTCGAATGTATTTTCGGACGGATGGAAACGAGCAAAGCGAGGTCCATGAGAATGTCCTTAATTCTTTTTAATCCGATTCCATTCGAGATTAACCGACAGAACGATTAGAGAAAATGATGTCATGAGTTTCAATGGCAAAGAAAAAGATGAAAGAAAAGAGAAAATTGATAGGAAAATAATGTTCCTAAAACCCTCAGGAAAGACTATTAAGCTGAATAAAATGAACTGAAAAAAGAAAAAAAAAGTATTCATTTCACTATTCTTCATCGAATTTTTTCTTTTTCTATGACGTAATGATATTGAGACAATTAATTATATTTTCTATCGAACTAGATCTGTGTAAAGCATATCAGAGAAAAATTTTCCCAAGAACAATTTTCTTTCCATGATAATCGAATTTTTCTCAGCCAAAGCGTAAAACTCACAATGATTTATTTGAATTTCAGGAGAGCTGAAAATGTTATACCCCTAGAAATGTTTTTCAGTTCATTACAAGAATAATTTCCAGGAGGAATAAATCTTCACAACATAGGCATACTGCGAGTTGAAAAAGTATTGTCAGTCCTTATGGAAATTACAGGTCACATCGCCTTAAAATGCATGAAAACTACCCTAGCGTAAGCTTCGGATTTAAATTCATTCCGAATAAATCCGAATCATTTCGGAATTTGAATCCGACCCAAACAGTTTCATTCCGATCTAATTCAAAGGAAGTTCTCAATCCAAATAAATCCGAAACCCATTCAAAAGCAATCCGAACCTTGAATCCGAATGAATCCGCCAATCTGAATTAGTCAGAATTAATCTGAATAAATCCGATCAATTCGAATGAATCCGGTCTATCCGGTTAAACAGGACTTTCATTCCGAATAAATCCGAATTAATACGGTCTATCCGAATCAATCCGAATGATATCGAAAAATTCGGATAAATTCGGATTGATCGGATTTATTCGGATTAAAGGTTCGGATTGATTTTAAATGCGCTTCGGATTAATTCGGATTGATTTTGAATGCGCTTCGGATTAGTTCGGATTGAAAACTTCCTTCGGATTAGATTGGAATGAAACTGTTTGGTTTGGATACAAATTCCGGAATGATTTGAAAAATTTCGGATTGATTCGGAATGAATTTCAATCCGAAGCTTTCGCTAGGGTAGTTGATATTTCAGCAAAGTTTATATCTACTGATTGTGAGAAAAATTGACAACTGAGTTGAATTACACTACTACCAACTAAATGTATAATATTCGAAGACATCAACGTCCTGTTCTTGTTCTCGATCCCAGAGGACTTGCCTCGAGCAAGGATAGACGCGCCGCCCGGGATTCGAAGCATGGCTAGCGAAATATTAAGGTATCTAGGTCGAATCGACCTTAAATCATGCCAAAAGTTCCGCCCATCCTATAAGTCCCGATTCGATCGAAGAGAACGTGCACCTCGTTCCAGAAGAGAATCTTCCCCAGGAATATTATCACATCTGTGATTCTGTAATAGTTGAAAAAGTAATACGACTTCTAATTAAACTTTAATTAATATCTAAAAACTGAGTTTAATACTTTAAGCTCCTTATTTTATTATAAAATGAATAATTGAGCAAATGAAGTAAGTTTTGAAATTTTATAAATTAATTCTCTTCTCTTCCCTAGCTTATAAATCGAGATAATTAGTGTGATTAACATCAATCATTCCGGAATTAGTATCCGAACTAAACAGTTTCATTTCGATCTAATCCGAAGGAAGTTTTCAATCCGAATTAATTAGAATTAATCCGAACATTTAATTCGAATAAATGCGGTCAGTCCGCATTTATCCGAATTTTTCGAAATCATTCGGATAGACCGGATTCATTCGGATTGAAAGTCCTAATTGACCGGATTCATTTGGATTGAGAGTTCGAATTCATTCGGATTTATTCGGATTAATTATGACTAATTCGAATTGACGGACTCATTCGGATTGCTTTTGAATGGGTTTCAGTTTAATTCGTATTGAAAATTTCCCTTGGATTAGATCGGAATGAAACTGTTTGGTTCGGATACAAATTCCGGAATGATTCGAATTGATTCGGCATGAATTTCAATCCGAAGCTTTCACGGAGAAAACTGGATATTAAACCGTAATATCTATGGGACGACTATCTAGATATTTAGATATAATATCTAGATATTAATACTTAATATCCAGATATAAAAATATTGGATGTTAGAATATTTGGATTATATATTTTAATATCTGGATATTAAGTTTTAATATCAAGATATTATATCTAAATATCTAGATAGTCGTCCCATAGTTAAATAGCTAGATATTACGGTTTAATATCCAGTTTTCTCCGTGTTCGCTAGGGAAAATATAGCCTACGATTTTATAATCTTATCTTAAACTAGAATTCCTATACATTGGAAACATTCTTTCAGTTTCATGTCACTTACCCATTACAAGGATCGTGTCAAATTAACCGAAATAAGGTCGGCAATGCCACGAACAGAAAAGGGTCGCTGAGATTGTTTTCGATAAACAAGGAAATGATGCGGGCAAAGGTAAAGGGCGGAAAACTTTTTCAGTATAAGATGACTGAAGAGGGACTCATAGAAGTCTAAGGACATTAAGGAGGGTGAAAAGGAAAGTTATCCTGTTAAGATAAAATAGCGAAAAGCCGACAAATCACATTGAAAAAAGCATTTCTCCTTCTTAATATTGCACACGTGTGTATAACAACTCTTTTTCTCAGGAAAAAATACGCAAAGAGAGAAAATAAGATGGAAGAATGGTAAAAAATTTGAATATTGACTAAAAATATTATACGGACGAAAAAATACGTATTCCAAAAATAATTTTACGTGAAAACAAACAGGTTCAAGATTGAAATATGATTTTTATTACATAATGCAGAAATTTACAAGATCGAGATACCAAAATCGATAATCTCCTCTGCGATTTTTATTATCTGAAATGCATTTAATTATTTATATTTCTCTAAGTTCAGAATTAAATTATTAGTGTTTCTTTTTTTACAAACCTTTCTTCTGAATTTCCATTAGCATTAACATTAGAGTTCACATTTGAGTTGGAGTTCCTGACAAATATTATATTATCATAAATCAGTAATAAATGAAATCTTTTTTGATGTGTAATTTACATTTATATAATCCTTACTCTTTACTGGGCGAATGGAGACTTCTGCGAAATGAAGCACTATTAAAATTGCTATTGGCGTCCGAATTTTCATTTGCATTTTCATTAGTCTGCATTAAATAGGGCATATATCTAGGCATGGCAATTCCTGACTTTACCATAGGAGGATAATAATTTGTGGCATACATTCCTGATGACATGAGTGGGTAACTCATTCCACCATGTCCGGAATGTCCTCCATACCCATAAGGATAGTTAAACTGAAAAAATCACGCTTAAAAAAATAATTATAATACACATTTTGAAAAAGTTCAAACACTTACTTGCCCAAGGGCTGCAGATACACATACGAAGATAACAGATGCAGCCAATGACTTCATTCTGCTTCAATCCGCCTTGTCAGCACAAAGTCGAAAGAAGGACTAATGTAGCAAAAGCGTGTCTGAACTTCTTATAAGTCAATCAAACAATATAACAACAATCTTGAGATAAAAATAAATTGTAACAAATAAAACCTTATCACAGGTCTTAATATTTCAAGAGTTTTAATTAAAGTGAAACTTATGATTTGAATTAACTACACACTAAATGTATCAGCTAAGGAAACAAAATAGGTGGTTAAAGTAATTTTTATTTAAAAATAAGCCACCTTCCATTTGTATAAAAAATACGTGATAATAACTAATGACTATATAGAATTATATTTACGATACAATGATTAATCTAACTCCCAGAATTGGTGAGATTCTGAATTACATAGCTTCATTGTCTAAGACCAAAATCTAATCTAATTGCAAATCGTAGAACCTGAAGTCTCTCTTGTAATTCAATCACGACATTGTACGAGAGAGCTATGATCAGCACTGAATTACTGTGTATACATTAGTCCAATAAACTAATGAAACCAATTAGATTAATTAAAATCGTTAATCGTCTCTTCAGCATTTGGTTTCCTCTGTTTTAAACATATAATAAAAATATCCTCTTGGATATTTCTAGCTTTCAAACTATGTCTCTAATATACTTCTTTATCTGAACATATCTCATCTCCACCCCAAGATTAAGTGGACCGAACACTTCCCTGCTTCCCTCAAATAGACGCAACTGCAAAAAACCTTAAGAAAGGAATGATGACAGATAAAATGATAAAAAAAAAACTTTCATTAAGATATAAGGGGACTCTTCAGTCAAAAAATCGATTTTTTTATTGCATTTTCTGAAAGAATATAGTTTCAAAAATATTCTCTCCTTTTATTAAGATCCGAGCATTTTTAATGAAGATATACAGGCAAAAATCGTTTCTGCAGCTAGAGGCTTTTCAAGAAGTAGAATGTACATCATATAATGCTGGAATCGATAAATCATCATAAGTATAAATTTCTATAAGTTACTCGTTTTAACTTGCTAAACTTTAAACGAGTTTTTCTTGAAACAAGTTTTTAAATCGGTGGCCATCACAGCGCCTCAACGGCTTATCCAATCGTTACAACATTTTTATCAGTTATTTAAAACTTAATTATCTAGGGAATGAACGAAAGGATTTTTTGATAGAGAATTTTTTTAAGGTGAAAAACGGGCATTTTTTCAGCAAAAAATGAATTTTTTTGTTCAAAAATCCACCATTTTGAAAAAAATTAAAAAAAGCCTTCATTCCCTCCCTACACATATGTTTACTAAAGAATGCCGTTGGATTTTCTGATTTCAGATGATCTAGATTTGACCAGTTATGGCTACCGAAAACGTCCTTTTTTTTGGACTTCTCGGAGATTGGACGTAACTTCTTTATTTTACATTATTTTTAATTTAAAAAATTTCTGAAAGAGATTCAAATATGTAGTAATTGAATGGACAAATACTTGTAACATGATAAATAAACCTGTCTTTAAACAAAATTTATAAAAAATCGCTCTTTTTTTGACTTCATATACTTTACCATAAGAGCAATTTAGTTTACCCAATTATACATTCATAATAATAAATATTTTTAGCTAATAAGATGTAGACGAAGGTTTATTGACTCTTATTAGCTAAAAATATTTATTATTATGAATGTATAATTGGGTAAACTAAATTGCTCTTATGGTAAAGTATCACATGCCCTTAAACCTCATAAAATATTTTAAGACTTGAATAAAGAGCAGTAAGAAAGTAGAATCCTGAAAGATGAGAAGAGATCAAAATAAAAACAATGTTTATCATCATAATAGGATGAGTATTTCCTTTTGTACAATGGAGTTTCTGCTTTCTAATGTTAAATCAGCTTCACTCAAAAGCTCGCCTCCCTTTGTTTTTTTAACATCCGTTGCCTACAAAGCTTAGTAACGAGATGTAATAATCGATGGTTCCTTTTAGATAAAACAAAGAGTCTAGTTATAATTAAGCTCAGACTTCAAAGTCCTAAAGTGCACCAATTTAGTTCGAAATAATTAGCTATTCACCAATTTAAATCCATTTCTCGAGTCCATTGTACAAATATGATATAAAACTTCTCCGACAATCCCCAAAAAAGAAAAATAACATTAATAACTGAAAACATCGAGTTAATCAAAATATTGAATCTTAATTATGATAATAAATTATGATTATTGAATTAAATTTTAGAACGATGCGTTTTAAACTATAGGGATAGTAAAATTGACGTGATAACAATTATGTTTATTTCTGCTTGTATGTTCGCAAAAGAGAATAAGCAAAAGGCGATATCTTCCGATGTTCGAGGAACCTATAATAGTAATGGCAACAGTAAAAGTTTACTGACAGTCGTAACGAGTGCACTGTTATATCCTGGATGCACATGCACAAATGTGCACGGTCAACGATTCTTGCCAATGACACTCGTTCAGTGATCCTTTCAGAAAATCTCTACCACAAAAAAATAAATATAAAAGTGTAAAGTAACAGTTTTTACAGCTTTCTACAAAATCTCACTAGGTGAATAGAAATACTGAGTAGGCATAAAAAATCTGACTATTCTAAAAGAGAAACGAAGTTTAATTGAATTTTAAAGGAGTTGTAGGTGGCCATTTATAAATCGGTCTTTTAATTTCACAAGAACATAATTTATGATATTTTATTTCTTAATTAAAATTTTATTTTGAAAAATTGAAGTTTTGTAGGAATAACAGTGAAAATCCTAAAAAATTCACAAAAACCTTCAAAATTTCTAATCTCCTAAAATCTATGTTAAACTTCTTGAAAATCTCTAAAAATTCCAAGAAACCTTTGAAAACCTTTGAAATCGCTTAAAATTCGTGAAAATCTCTTAAAATTTTCAAAAACTTCTTGAGATTCTTTTAAATTCTATGATAACAATTATGATAAATTATGATTAAAATTTTGCCTTTTATATCCTTTAAAATCCATTAAAAGTATTAGAAATCTCTTCAAATTCCATGAAATCCTTAAAAATTCCAGAAAAATTTTTAAACTCATAAATCTTCTGAAATTCCATGACAAACTTTAAAATCTTTTAAAATTCCCAGAAAAATTCTTGAAATTTTATTATTTTGTTGGTACCGGTGTACCAACAAAATATTTTTTCTCCATTACAATGCGTCATGAAAAATTATAGAAAAATTTAAATAAAATTCAAATGTTAGAAACAAAAAAATATAAAAAACTCAAAAAGGGACAAGAAATATAAAATATATAAATATATACTCAAAATATTTATTGATTATGAAAATAATCATCTTTTAATTAATAGGATTAATTTTAATCATATTTCTAATTAAAATATTTATTTATAAAATATTTATACGTAATATAAATACTCAAAAAGTAACGTAAAGGTAACGCGTTACTTTTTTTCAATAACGGTAACGGTAACGCGTTACTTTCAGACAGTAACGTGTCAAACACTGGTGATGAGAATGTGTGCTCACAATGGCACTCCTAATTTATTACAATAAATTTATTACAATTTATTATTATTTATTACAATGTTATTCTTAATCGAAATCATTTTGATTGAAATTGACAAAAAAACTAGTATATATTAATTAAATATACAGTAACAGGGTGGGTAAAATTTTGGAAATTGTCCTTACATAATTAGTGGATGCCTTTTAAATTAGTTTAATAATATTAGAAAACTTAATTATACCGAATACTTAGGGATAATTTTCTAAATGAATAGAGTGTAGATTTTAGACTGTAGCACACTATTTAATGGATGAAACATGGGTTATGATTACATCCGTCTGAAGAGAACTGAAACTGGAACAATGTTTAGGGGTAGTTTGCACCCCATAGTGGACGCTCCATATCTCGTCATCGGAACCAAGTGTAATTAGTAACACTTAACAGATTGCGCTTCATGGAGATGCATGAGAGGAACCTCAGAATAGACAGGGGCTTTTCTCAAGGGAAGGAGAAACTTATTTAGTTAACTAATTGCTAATGACGTTATCAGTTCATATCAGTTACGACTCACGATCATAGGGCATATATAATAGGATCAAATTGATAAAATCTGATATTTCTGATCGTAATGTACATATAATATACATTATATATTACTAAATTATGTTTGTGGAGTATAATCAAACAATATTTAAATAAACTAAAAGCTGAAGACGCTTGAAAAATACTCTTTTTCAATATTTTATGCTAAATGGCCTTAGCATCTCAAAATCAGAACAACTGATTCATTTTTCTCTAGATGATTTATTTTTCAAAATGAGGAAATATGTACCGTAATATAAAGATTGGTAGAATCGTATTTTCAGCGTTTTACCAAAAAGAACATTGATATTAAGGTTCGATGTACAAGGAGAACGTTACTGGGATACAGTTTGTAACGAGTTGCCAGCCGTACTAAACTTTTCCAATCTAGCTGCACGCGGCAATGTCGTCGAACGACAAGTTATTACTTACACTCACGAGTAAATTTCAAACTTTTAAGTTATCCTTAGTTATAACCATTGAAAGAAAATTTAGGAATCTGACTCTAGTAAGGCAGAATATATATAAAAATGATACACACTTTTTTCTTAGGTTTTTCTTAGTTTAAATATTCTATATAATAGAAAGATTCCTTTGATTTGTAATTTCCAAATTCACAGGATGTCAGAAAAAATATTTTGCAAAACACAAATATTTGAATGAATATTAGAAAAAAACAAAGATGGATATTCTATAATGGATATTCTACAATGCAAACAAAATTCAATATCGCTTTCCAAACTTGGAATTAATTACGCTTCCTCTTCGATTCAATTAATTTTCACAATTAAAAAGTTCAAACACGTCTAACAATAAGTTGACTTGACCGCAATCAATTTTCTTAAGTAAACATGCTCGAGGGTATGAAAAATAATAACTGTAAATAAAAATATCGATTGGCTTTAATTAACAATTCGAAGATTACATTATTCGCTCGCTATAGTTCGAGATAATTCTTACTATATATAAGAGCGACTGACCTGACCTGTCGTACAATTGTGCATACTGTCAATAATTATGTTCAAACTAGTTCTAACAATCGCCGCCTTACTCATTGCTCTGGTTTCTGCCCAGGTAACTATTATTTTCTATTATTACTTAAATAATCAAATCATTTTTCCTCCGAAATGCAAACTTTTCTGATCTCAAAAATATTTGATTTGTTTTTGCAAAGGAAGTAGATCAATATCCAATAAGTCAGATGTGTCTTTTACTGAAATCCCTTGAAATCAGGGTAGATTCAATCGCTTGAGATTTCAACCCCTCAGTTGAAAGTAAAGTCAATGCTGGAAGAAGATTGAAATTTTTTTTCCAACTGTCCAGTGATATCGGCTTTAAAATCTCGACAAGCCCTTTCAATCGATAATCCTTTTCTCTTCTTGGTATGGGAGGGAAAATTTATCACCTGCCCTTGAACAAGTAAATGTCAATCTCGTATTCTTAATGGTCTGGATTTTCATTTCAAGTATCTTGATTAAGAAGAATTTTATCCCGTCATCCCAACTCTAAAATACGACGAGGGAGTTTAAGAATTTTGATGCCGGAATTATATCTAATCATGTAACGTGACAGATGAAAATTAAAAAAATATTTTATTTTTCAGAACTATCCTCTCAACTTTGACAAGAACTCGAATGCAAATGACAATTCAAACGTGAATGTCAACGCAAACACCATGCCTGTTGGTATGGGATACCCAGAATATCCAGGAGCACAAGGTGGCTATTTAGGAGGACAAGGTGGCTATCCAGGAGGGCAAGGTGGCTATCAAGTTCCAAATCAGATACCTCAAAATCCTCAAATTCCCAGTTTCATGCCGGATCAAGGATTCTACCCAAACCAAAATCAAATGGGTTACCCCAATAGGTTACCTAATATGTTACCAGGAGGACTGAGATGTTATTAAAAATGGAAATCTTAATACCGAATGCAAATCTAAACCTATAACTTATTCCAGAATTTCTATCCTATATTCTGTAATCTTCAACGAAATGTAAATCATGAATAATAAAGTAGATTTCTAAAACCAATATTTTGGTTTCCTCCTACCTAAATCTGAATTACACGGAGAAAACTGGATATTAAACCGTAATATCTAGCTATTTAACTATGGGACGACTATCTAGATATTTAGATATAATAT
>CAJFCP010000132.1:1601379-1690322 GCA_904066005.1 Synergus itoensis | reverse complement strand
CCAATTTTTCGAAAAAAGTTTTTGCAATGCATTTTTGGACCACCCTAATGTATACATATATATGTATTTATTGCACTTTTGCGCTGTTATAGAATAATGTGCTATAACTGTCACCTAAATGTGATATACTGAAATAGACACGATAGGGTCCATCCTTAAGGTAGATCCTTCAGAGGCCATGAAAATGTAAATTCACTATCGTGTTACATAAAATTTTATACCTCCACAGTGACTTTGACTCGGAGATGCAGTTCTACAAGTTGTACCTCCTTTTATTATGTTCAATTCTGAGTTACCTCTATATTTTCAACCCTATAGACTTAACTTAACCAAGAGGTTTCTTTTGCTCCCAACTTTAGTGTGAATTTCGATATTTTGATATGAATTGCCTCCTCAAATATTCTTTTGGCAATAACAAATCGTCACACGTTAAACTTTTTCAGAAAATTACAGGAGTTAAGTTTTAATTACTTCTTTCGCTTTTTCAAGCAATTCTCGATTTTCAAGATTTGTTGCTTTTCTTCCATCTTCAAATTAGAAGATTAGTCCTCAGGTGGTAAAATTTTTATCGTGAAAAAGACGAGGACTTAGTTTAATGAAAGACGATTAATCTTCATCAACCGACAGAAAGAAACCACATCGCGTAATCCTCGCTAACAATAATTCAAACTTTCTTGTCGGATTAACAAATATAAGTATATAAATAGAAAATATATACAATTGCATTACAAATTTTATTCGAAAATACTGCGTATACATATACACTGATGATTCAGCGAAATTTCATTGATAAATAAGGGCGTTACATTGAATATGCTGTATTAGATTCAGTGGTATGCTTATAGCTGATTTAGATGAAAAGAGAATAACGAAATTAATCCGTTATACCTGAATTTTAATATAAAGAATAAATATCATATATCGAAAATTTTGAAAATTGAAAAATATCCGCTTTTGCATGAAGCATGAATTCATTCTCACTTTGTAAAACCACATGTGGCCATTATTTAAAGGTTTGAACAATTTATAACTCCTGTCAACCCCATTGTATCTGGTCCATTCGCTACAACACGAATAAAACTGGTTTTTAGTCAGCGAGAGCAGACAAAAAACATTAAAATTGTTCCGATAGCCATCGACAAATAGCAAGCGGGATTCCCAGTATTTCCGGGAATTCGAGTATGTTAAACTGTTAAACGGAACGAAGATTGATGTGAAAAATTTGAGGCTTACTCAATTGAGTTAGATTTTAAATTGCAGAGGTGGGAGTGTCATTAAAAAGTGATAGTACAGAGTATATAGATATAGTAGGGAGTAGTACAGAGCGTAAAGCATAGCTTCACGGAAAAAAGAAAATAGCTGAATTTACCATTTAAAATAGTCAACTTGCGCTCTAAATGCATTTTTCCCGGAATTTAGTAAGTTTTATTATTTCAAATTGTAACTCTTACAATGAAAAAGCAAGGTTTGCAATTTTCTTAGCAAAAATTACCATTTGAAATAGTAAAACTTACTAAATTCCAGGAAAAATGTGTTCAGAGCGCAAATTGACTATTTTAATTGGTAAATTCAGCTATTTTCTTTTTTTCGTGAATTTAAATGCAACATATGTCAAGATAGAAACAATAAAAAGAAGCAACGAATATAAACTTTGAAACAAGTAAGCGATTAGCTATTCGTTGGCTTTTAATCCAGAAGTTTTCTCATTTAGCAGCACCCTTAACTTTAATTGAGTCGTAAAAGTGGGTTGAAATATTTCAATATCTTTATGTAAAGTGTCTGGGAAAAAGTTTTTGAGCGGGCAGCCACAAACATTCTCATTTTCATCCCGTTGTGCGGGATGAAAATCTTTTGAACAATATATTTCAGGTCTCGAACTGTGAACCAGGAACCCATATAAGAATCTGCAAATCTATAACGTGTCTCACAAACTGGCTTCCCAAACGGAGAACTTTACAAACTAATAAGCGAGCACAGCAGCTTACTAAGTTTCTCAAGTGAAGGGCAGTGTAAGTTAAGTACGTTCTAGATCCAGTCAAGAACTATAATATATATATATATGGGCCATTCCATACAAAATTTACAATAAAAAATTTTTAGCGTGAGAGCTAAAGTTCAAAAATTTGTTAGAGACACAATTTTCAACGATCCATTCCCAAATTTTGGGAGTAGTGACTAAAGTGTCTGAAGTACGTTTTTCAATAAAAAAAAAAAAAAAGAAAATTAGTCCCAAAGTTTAAAAAAAATTATTTGTTTATAAAAATAGGCCATATTTTCATAAACAATTGGTCGAACGAATTTCTTGTAATGCTTATTGAAAAGCCGAGAGAAAATCCTAAATTTTACTGCAGCCTCTTATTTTTTTAATAGAATACTTTTTTTTTGTATACGCAAATATTTAGAGGTACATTTTTTGAGCGTTAAAAGTTTGAAAATTCACAACTCGGAAATTTTAAATATCATGTCGAAATAAAAAAACACGTGTATAATATTTTCGATCAAAAAACGCAAAAAAAAATATTTCGCGCGAAAAAAAAATTTTTATTGTAAATTTTGTATAGAATGGCCCATATATAACTCTTAAGGTTCTAAAAAATATGATTTTTAAATTTGTTTCGTGAACATATGGTCATTTGGTCGATTGCAAGGACATATATGGAGTGAAAAAGGGCGTATAATAAGTTTCTATTTTATGCGAAGCGCATAATCGCATAATGTCTCAGAATTAAATATTATAACTCGAAATCTTTGCGATTTATGGAGTTTCTAAGTTAAATAAAGAATATTCGTCATCGCATAAAAACATATAATTTTTTTTCATCGCATAATTATGGAATCTTCGCATAATTTTTGAATATTCACATAATTTTGGAAAATTTCCATTTTTGCATGAAAATTTTGTTTTTAATTGACAAAAATTCAAAAATCTTAATACACTTTATAATAATTTATTGATTTATTACACTACCAAACAGAAGTTTGGGTACGCCTATTTTTCAAAAATCAAAAAAGATCACATTTTTTCTTTTAAGTAAATTAAGTCACCAAAATGAGCCCAGGACGAAGTTATTTTGTCAATTTTTTAAAATTGCAAAGAACTTCCAATATTTTGTAAAAATATTAATAATTTTCGAATAATGAATATTTTTTTTAATTTCTTGTACTTATTTTAAAAGTAGACTTCTATAGAATCTGTTAGACTTATTTAAAAAATTGTACAATTATTTCTCTGCATTGTACAAGGGCTCTTTGGATTTGAAATACGTAAAAAGTTCAATATTAGCTAATCAGTAGAAAAATAATAAAAATCAAATGAATGTAAATTTTAATATAATTTTGGAGAAACATCATGATTAATGATTTTTTATATTTTAGAAAAATATTTTTCTCATGAAAAATATTCAAATATTTCCAACTTTTTCACGCCAACTTTAAGTCTCGCATAATACAAAGTAAAAAATGTCAGATAATAAAAAATTTAAAAAAATTTAAAATAAGCTTCAGAAATTAAAAAAATATTCATTATTTCAAAAAATTGATATTTTTTATAAAAAATTGAGATTTGACGTAATATTTATGCCAATATTGAATATTTAAATTAAATATAATTCAGATTTCTTCATCGCATAATTTCGCATAATCCAGATTTTTGAAGCAGAACTTTGCATACACGGAAAAACGAAAATGGCTGAATTTACCATTTAAAATAGTTAACATGCGCTCTGAACGCAGTTTTCCTGGAATTTAGTAACTTTTACTACATACTTCAAATTGTAACTTTTGCAATGAAAAAACAGGGTTTGCAATTTTGTTAGCAAAAATTACAATTTTAAATAGTAAAACTTACTAAATTCCTGGAAAAATGCATTCAGAGTGCATGTTCACTATTTTAAATGGTAAATTCAGCCATTTTCTTTTTTCTGTGTAATAATCAATTTTTCTTCGCATAATTTAAAGATTTTCAAGAGCAGAAAAAATTGTCTAATAATAACCAAGCTATATATAAAATTTTTCTACAAATAACGCTCATTCTCTTGCTTGTCATCAAGTGAGAAGCACGTATTGTCGAAAATGTATAATCAACACTATGAGCATTGGATATTGGTTTGAAACATAAGAATATATACTTTCTGCACATTTTTACAGATAGATAAAAAATGTGTCATTAATTACGCTCTCCATCTGAATTAGTTAAATTTTACTATTTAATATTAGTTTCTTACTTAATATCCCGTATAGAAATTTCGATAGGGGTCTAGTGGGGGCCTCACTAGTTTTCCCTTTTTTAGTCGGGCCCTGATGGGGAAAACTAGTCGGGGCCCCATCAATATCATAACGCTTTTGTCAGTTAGGCCCCGACTAGATGTTCTAGTAGGGGCCTAGTGGGAATCGCCCTTCCACAGCCCTATCAAAGAAAGGGCCCTGCTGTGGCCCTAATCAGGTCCCCGCAATATATAGGTCGCGATATAAGGGTCGCGATATCCCGTGTAGAAATTTCTAAACCTGGCCCAGACCAGTGATGAACGCCCGGCCCGATCGGGCCCCGATCTGCCCGACCAAGCACGGGTCTGGGCCTGGTCGGGCCGTGTGTTTCATTCCCGGTCTGAAAAGCCTCTATCTGGACCCGATCGGGGCCAGACTCCCCAATCTGGGCCCGATCGGGGCCACAGCAAAATTTCTACTCGGGATATATCGCAGTATTAATTAATAATAATAAGTATTAACACCCGAGTAAAAATTTTGCTGTGGCCCCGATCGGGTCCAGATCGGGGAATTTCAAACCGGAGATGAAACACACGGCCCAACCAGGCTCAGATCTGGCCAAACCTGGCCCGATCGGTCTGGGCGTTTCATCACCGATCTGGGCCAGGTTTGGAAATTTCTACATGGGTAAGATAGACCTATTAAAGTAAAAAATTTCCCACTAGCGCCAGACAGGGCCCTGATTAGTTTTTTCTAGACTAGAACTTCTAGTCCGGGCCACGCTAGAACCCTACTTTAAATGGGGAAAGATAGGGAAATTTCTACACGGGATGATGATTCACACTACTAAGATTCTAGCTCTCTGATGTAAATAGATTATTATGCTTGAATATCAAGACGTAAATAAAATTTACTCCTCAAAAGAAAATCTCTCTATGTCTAGTTATATCAAAGAAACTTTAAGCTAATGACTAAAACATGAGGGTCTTGAAGGAAGCAGCTGTAAGAATTTCATCCTGGAAGAGGAATTGGAATAAAGGGGAATGGATGAAGTAGAAAAGGGGTTGGGTACGGAGACATGAAGCAGAACGTTTCTGCATTCAAAGCAGCTAGAAATCAATGATTTAAAAGAAAAAGAGGTTTTAGTTTAGTGAATTTAACATTACAAGAGTACAAATTCCACAAACTACTCGAATAAAGCTTCAGGAAGAAAAACTAATGCAAATAAGAATTTATCGTGCTAATTTACGACAGAAATTGAAAATGTAGTTAAAGAAATTAGAGAAAAATACTTTTACCGAATAGAAGATTTGCAGAAATGGAAAAATTAGTAGAAATGTGGTTCAATGAAACTCTCTCAACTTATGAGTTCTAGATTAATAATTGATATTGGAGAAGAGACCTTAATTAATTTCTCATTCGATGAATACTCAATAAAAATTCTTATTTGGAGGTAAAAATAATATATTCCTCTGATTTCCGATTACTTTTTGCTTCCTGAATGCCAGTTTCAAATATTTATTTTTCCCTAGGTTTTTCTTAATTAAAATTCTTTTATAACTTTATGATTTTTCATAATTCTGTAAAAATCATTAAAATCTGTTCCGAGATTTACATGCTTTTGAAAATTTTTCTTTCAACTCTTAGTTGGAAATGTCAAGTGTTCTTTTCCAAATTGAAAATATTTGTAGTTTTTTTTTTTGATGAAAAATTTCTAATCAAAGTACATATACACATTTCAGCAGTTGAAAATCGACTTTGCTCATAATGCCAAATTGAATCGTATGTGAGCGCTTGCATCGTGATTTGTGGTGAAGTGGTTTCGAGTGTGATGGGAAGAGGAAAAGAGGGCTCAATCGACAAGGGAGTATGCTGACAGAGTAATTTGAAATCGAAATCGATCATCGTCACAAATCCGAGATATGATTTGATGTCAATTTTTCTGCATTCCAAAATAATTGTTACATTATGAATCATCTGAAAATATTTATAAATTCGTAATAAACCTTTATATTTAAAAATGCAATCTCAGGATGTTCTCGAATTATTAAAAAATATTCAATAGAATATACATAATTGTAATTCTAAGTAGAATAAGTTGCTAACCACAATCCCAAGTAGAATGCGACATTATTGGTCAGGCATTCAGTAGAACAAGTCTGCGTGGTTCAGCCAGATTGTTCATATCGAACTCTCCCTCCTCTTTGTCATTATTATTGTCCCTTGACCCGCAAAGATGCGATATTATATAACATTATTCCAACGAAATAAGCCAGTGAGTAGGGAAATGGAGTTTTGCGTTATCTGGATTAATTCCGGATACTTTATTAGTCTTTATGTTGCCGCAGACAATGTTGCCGAGATTGATTACTTTTTCCCCCTTTCTCTCGATTATCTCTATTTTCAAGTGTAAATAAATAAAGAGATATGAAAAAAACGATTGAAATAAGTATTTTTTCAAGATATAATATATAACACTTGCTTTTAAATTAATTTGAAACAGAAATATCTTCATTTTCTCCAAGTTGATATCAGAGATCCAGAAACGAGATACTCATGAATCAAGTAACACATGAACAGAACCGTAACTTGGCTTTCAGTAGCAAATCAGAATCAGATACGCCTGATTCCTGATAGACAAATGTGACTGTTGGTGCATTTGACAAATTGAATCGTATGATCTTGAAATTGGGGCTGATAACAGTTATCACAGTACCTATTGTCATTAAAAAAGGTAAAAAGGTAATTTTTTAAATAAGAATAGATGACAAAAAATTGAAACAAACTTAATCCAACATAACGGAGATGTGAAAAAATTCGCTGAAAGCAAAAAAAAAAACCTTGACCTCCAATCCAATCCAAGCCAATAAAATGTAAATTAAGAATTCAGGATAAATTCCAAGGAACTAGAAGCCAAAAAAATTTTAAAGAAGTTTAAAGAAATATTTTAAGAGATTTCATACTATTTTACAACGCCAAAATCAGTTGCTAAATATTTACGAGTGGCCACAAGATTCAATTTTTCAATTTCTCTGACATTTCCATGACTTTTCCCTGACTTTCAGACAAATTTCCCTGACAAAAGTATATTAAAAATGCGCACGAATTTTCAATAATAATAATATTGAAATTTTTCAAAAATTTCGTATAATATCACTTTAAATCTTTTGAAACGTAAAATCACTTCAAATTCGTACAAATCCCTAAAATTTATTACCTTGGAAATATCTTAAAATTCATTGAAGTTTCTTGAATTTCCTGGAAATGTCTTAGAATTCAACGAAATCCCGTCAAATTTATTAATATTTCATGGAATCCCTTCAATTTTCACTAATCTTTTTAAAATTCATCAAAATCATTTGAAATAGTTTACATTCCACCAAAAATTTCAAAATATTTTCAAATTCCTAAAAATCTCTTAAATCTTAAAATTTCTTGTAATCCTTTAAAATTTCATAAAATACTTTCAGAATTTCTTGAAAAATTTTTTAATTCCACGAGGAACTTTAAAACCCCTTAAAATGCATTAAAATTTCTTAAAATTATTGGAAATCTATTAAAATCCCTTACCTATTAAAATTCTTTAAAATTTGCTGAAATATTTTTAAAATCCTAGAAACATCTTTAAATTTCTTAAAATTCCACTGCCTCTAAAAAAAAACTCTTGAAATAAAAAATCTCATAAAATCTTTTAAGAATCAAAAATGACTTTAAATTTTTTTAAATTGTATGAGGACTATTAAAATTCCTTACAATCATTTTGAAAATGTAAAAATTACTTAAAGTTTTTACAAGCTTCTTAAAATCCTTTAGAATTCCACGAAAAACTTTAAAATCCCATAAAATACGTAAAGATCTCTTAAAATTCTTGAAAACCTCTTGAAATTCCGTAAACTTGTACAAAATCTTTTATAAATCATAAAAATTTTGTGAAATTCTTTGAAATTCCATGAAGAAAAATTAAATTCATTAAAAAAAACTTTAAAATAATCGAAATTTCTTAAAATCCTTACAAACCTTTTAAAATCTTTTTAAATTCCACGGGAATATTTATAATCCCTTAAAATCTCTTTAAAATCTTATAAGTTTCTTAAAATCCTTTATAATTCCAAGAAAAACTTTAAAATCCCTTAGAATACGTAACAATCTTTCAAAATTTTGGAAAAATTTTCAAAATTCTACCTAATCTTTAAAAAATCATAAAAATCTCGTGAAGTCTTTTAAAATTCCTCAAGGAACTTTAAAATTCCTTAAAATTCTTTGAATTCCCTAAACTTCCTTAAAAATCTCTTAAAACTTCATGAAGTTCTTTAAAATTCAACTAAATCTTTTAAATATTATACAAATCTCTTATAATCACTTTAAATTCCTAGAAACCTCTTAAAATTCCTTAAAATTGTTGAAAATGTCTTGAAATCATTAGAAGCCTAGAAAATCTGAAAGAATACCTGGAAATTATTTATAATCCTTGGATAGTTTCTAAAATTTGTTAAATAAACTATAAAAATTATATATGTAATACGACAAAAATAACGTAGTTAGCATAAATGTCAATTTCTATTTTCCCTGACAACTACTCGCATTTCCCTGACGTTTCCCTGACTTCCCTGACAAACTTCTTTTTTCCTGACATTTCCCTGACTTCCCTGACTTCCCTAACATGTGGCCACCCTGATTTAGCACTGAAAAAAACCATGCAGTCATTTTTTTAAAATTATTTATTCATAATCGTATCAAATTCGTGAATAACGAATACAGATATAAAAAATAAATAAACAATATCGAATGCACTGTCATTAATGGAAATTATTCGCGATAAAATGTTTCTCTGTTGTTTTTATTCTCCAAGCTTTAATCGAATTGAATTTTGCCCAACTCTGAACCATACATAATTAAGTTAATGACTGGTGTAAATGACAAGTGATGAGATTGTTGAACGAGAATACAAGTTTGCAAAAAACTCGGAACTCACTGGTTTGTAGAGATAACAACCGGACAAAGATCGAATAAAATAAATCGGAGAAAAATGAGTAAGAGGTGGAAGTAGTTGGAAGTTGAAAGTTGAAAGGTTAAAAGGTTTCCATTATGCCGCATCGATCTTGATAGAAGGTGGAGGCCTAAAAAGATGAAGAGTTAAACTTGATAAAAAAAAAAGGAAAGAAAGAGGCCAGTGATTCAGAGAAGTAGTGCTGACGAAGCTCGTGATACGTCTAGCCTCTATATACCCCTATCTAGCTGGGGGCCAGACTTTTTCTTCCCTTATTTCCTACCCCATTTTAGGTCTCCGTTCTACCCCGTTTGATCTCACCTATAAGGATTCACATTCACAAGTCACAGACAAAGAGAGACGCTCACGGTCTGCATCCGACCCTTTCGGTTCGATTTTACTCGCGGGTGATAAACCTAGATTTTTAAGAGATATTAACTGAGCAGGCCAAATCAATTTCAAAGTTTTCCATTTTTTTTTCGAAAGATACCGTAAGAAACTGGCACTTGCACCTTCTATGTATTCTGTAGGTTACTCTATTGTGTTCTACCACCTTATCAAATTTATTTCTACTACCTCGTTTGTATTATGTTGACAACGTATCGTATTATGTAAAACCTTCTCTGCAAATTGCAATATGCGGTGATATTTATGAAGAAGAAGAATAGTGTAGTCAGCATTTGAATTTACCAGGTAACAGTCATCACAGTACCTATTGTCATTGAAAAAGGTGAAGAGACGAATCTTTTTTATAAAAATATAGATGAGAAAGTTTCAAGAGATTTTTAATGTTTTTAAAGAATTTGAAGCAATTTCAAAAAACTTGTTATGCGTCAAAGACTTCGAAAACGATTGTAAGACCTTTTAAATGATTTTACGACATTTCAAGGAATTTTAAATTGCAAGTGTCCAATACAGAGTGGCCACTAGATTCAATTTTTTCATTTCCCTGACATTTCCCTGACTTTTCCCTGACTTTCAAACAAAGTTCCCTGACAGAAAAGTATTAAAAATGCAAACAAATTTTCAGTAAAAATACTATTGAAATTTTTCAAAAATTTCGTATAAATCTCTCAAATTTACGACAACCTTGGAAATCTCTTAAAATTCATTGAAATTTCTTGAAATTCGTAGAAATATCTTAAAATTCGACGAAATCCTTTAAAATTTGTTAATATTTCATAAAAACCTTTAAATTTTCACTAATTGCTTTACAATTCCTCAAAATCATTTCAAGTCCTTTAAATTCCTCAAAAAACTTCAAAATCTTTTAAAATTCCTATACAAATCTCTTAAAATTTCCTACAATCCTTCAAAATTCCACAAAATCTTTTAAAAATCTCTTGAAATATTTCAAAATTCAACGAGGAACTTTAATATCTCTTAAAATTACTGGAAAATTATTGAAATCCCTTAAAATTCGCTAAAATCTTTTGAAATTCCTAAAAACATCTTTAAATTTCTTAAAATCATTTTAAAAATGTCAAAATTTCTTTAAATTTTTAAAAGCTTCTTAAAATTCTTTACAATTACACGAAAAACTTTAAAATCTCTTAAAGTACGAAAATATCTATTAAAATTATTGAAAACCTCTTGAAATTCCATAAAATTCTACAAAATCTTTTATAAATCATAAAAATCTTGTGAGATTCTTTAAAATTTCAATCAAATCCCTTAAAAAAACTTTTAAAAAATCAAAATTTCTTAAAATTCTTACAAGCTTTTTAACATCCTTCAAAATTCCACGAGAATATTTATAATCCCTTAAAATTTCTAAAAACTCTTCCAAGTTTCTTAAAATCCTTTATAATTTCATGAAAAACTTTGAAATCCTTTAAAATACGTAAAAATCTCTTAATATTTTGTAAAATTCCGTAAAATTTTTTGAAAGTCATAAAAATCTCATGAAATCCTTTAAAATTCCACTAATTCGTTTAAATTTCTTGAAATTATTACAAAATCCAAAAAATCTCAAAGAATGCCTGGAAATTCTTTATAATCCTCGGAAATCCTTGGAAAGTTTCTAAAATCTGTTAAAAAAATAACATAGTTAGCATAAATGTCAATTTCTATTTTCCCTGACAACTATTCGAATTTTTCTGAAATTTCCCTGACTTCCCTGCAATAAAAATATTTTGACTAACTATCCAGAAAAATGTTTTCAATCCGCAAATTATCGGAATTATCATATAATTCCACTGATAATTATTTTTCATAAGATTTAACTATATCAAGTAAAAAAAGGTGAACAGGTGTCGACCTGCGATGACTGTGATAAATGAAAATGTATAAATAAAACTACTTGTAGAAAAGATTCAATACTTTTAAAAAGTATCATCATCTTTATTAGTATTCTTTGTAAACTATTTTTTAATAAATAAACATTACTGTTGCACTGGATCCGAATTGGACGGCAATTGGGGCGGAAAATTCTATAATTGAAGCACCAGACCGCCATACGAAAGGTCCTTAATTTACCAGAGGTCTGTACTAATACGCAAGAGAAAACTGGAATATATATAGAGCATGCCTCGGATCTCGGCGAAGTGTGATTAATACCTCGCTTCATGTAAAATAATGAACCTGTGCTCGACGTAGTATAAGAAAAGCTGTCGACGCTGCATTGGCTGTTTACATGAATTGTTGGTTTTTTTTTTTTATCTATTATGAAATGGTATGGTGGACACGAATTATCATTAATGGCAAAAAAGTTTGCGAGAGAACTTCTTACGAGTTTTTCCTTCTCTCAATGATGTTATAATTTGTCACATTTTACAGGTCTGTAAAATTTATTTGAATTGAGTTGACCTGATGATTTTTCCAGCTCTTGAAAAATCTCAATTCTCCGATAAGCGCTGTTGGATGTCAATATTATCAATATATACTGCAGTTCACATAGTCACAGAAATCCGTTATCCTTTTCCACCTGATCCCCAACTCCTAGAAGCCAAATGGCTTACACTTCCCTTGCACTTGTCGATTTTCAATTCCCGTATAAACGACTTCTCGTTGACAATTGCCTGCGGTTACTTTATCGGAACACCTGAAATAACCAAGCTTGAAATTGATCCTTTCTTAATATTCTTTAATGCCGTATAAACTTATAAATAAATTGGATTTTTTGAATCGAATAAATTAAAAACAATCATGAGGAAGTAACACAAAAATATCAGTAATCAAAATATCTATTTAATTATCTACTTATATTTAAAATAACTCAAGGCGAATTGAAGAGATTCAAAGAAGAAATTTTAAAAATTTTGTACAAATTCAGAAGAATTAAAAAAAAATGCAAGGGATTTTAAAAGATATCTATTACAATTAACAATTTCCAAAATAGGTGAAAAAATTCAAATTCATATGTACTAGTAAACTAACACGCGCGCTAAGCGCGCGATTATTTTGTATTTTTGTATTTATTTTGTATTTTGTATTCAAGTCATTCAAAGTCCAATCAGAATTGCAACAATAATGTATCTCATATTTTAAAGACATTTTGTGACACAATTTTTTTAGAGAGGAATTTCAAAAGGTTTCTAAGAATTTTAAGGGATTTTGACGATTTTCAAGTAATTTTCATTAAATTCAAAATAATTTTGGAATTTCTAAATGATTTTGTAGAATTTTAAGGAATTTCAGGATATTTCGTGGAATTTTAAAGGAATTCGTGCAATATTAAGAGATTTTTTTAAAGAATTTTAAAGGATTTTAATGGATTTTGAATATTGTAAAATTTGGAGGAATTTTAAGATATTTCAGCGAATTTTAAGGGATTTGGAAGGTTTTGTGTGAAATTTTAAGAGATTTGAAACAGTTTCTGGGGTTTTAAGGAATTAAAAAATTTCTCGTGGAATTTTCAGAGATTTTAACGTATCGTAAGGAATTTTGACGATTTTTAAATGATTTTAAGAGAATTTAAAGGATTTTTGTGATTTATAAAAGATTTTGTAAAATATTAAAGGATTGCATGGAATTTAATGAGATTTCTAATAATTTTAATGAATAAATTTTAAACGATATAAAGGGAATATTATCGTAGAATTTTAAGGAATTTCCAAAAATTTCTACGAATTTTAAGAGATTTTCAGGAAATTTTTTTATCTTTTAAAATACTGTATGGATTTTGAAGGATTTTAAAGTTTGTCGGGTAATTTTATTGAGGGATTTCAAAAGATTTTTACGATTCAAGAGATTTCGTAGAATTTAAAAGAATTTTGAAAATTATCGTCAAATTCTTATGGATTTTAAGAGGTTTTTCTGATTTTTAAAAGATTTTGTGGATTTTTAAGGATTTCATGAAATTTTAAGGGATTTTAAGGCATTTTAAAAAAATTTAAGAGTTTTTGATGAGTTTTATTAAAAATTTGTGAAATTTTAAAGGTTTTTATGGTATTTTATGAGATTTCTTATAATTTTAAGGAATTTCAAGATATTTTACTGATTTTTAAAAAATTTTGTAGAATTTTTAAGGATTTCGTGGAATTTTTTGAGGATTTCTAAGAATTTTTAGATATTTTCACAAATTTTAACGAATTTCAAGAGATTTCTAAGAATATTTTAAGAGATTTTAACGAATTTTGAAGGATTTTGAAATGTTTTGTAAAGTTTTAAGAGACCAGCAAATCAACAAGTGCGCTATTATTTTGTTTTCCTTGTTACAATTTCAAGTCATTCAAAAGCCAATCAGGTTTGTAACAACAATGTATGCGAGATTTTCGAGACATTTCGTGACACCATTTTTTTAAGATAGGGTACGATAGGATATAAAAGTGAAAGCAACCTGAAGAAGAAGAATCAAGAGGAATTTTATTGTAGACGATGATACAGATACTTAAGCTCTTAAAAGGGTGTAAAAGAAAGTAAAAAGAATGTGTTCTCTGCAAGATAGGAAGTAATTCGTTTAGCTTCCAATACTTGGAGTTGTAATACCAGACTGCAGTTACAAAAGAAACATCTCCTCTTCATTTTATGTACCAGCAGAAATCCACTTGAAAAAGATACACCCGTTTGTGTCGCAAAGGAATTTGCTTTCAATCCAACCACGCTTTTATGCTCTCCTTAAACTGAGAACGTGGACCTTGCAGATAAGACTATTCTCACTTCGAGAAGACTATATTGTCCTTCCGCAGTGGCTTGTTCAAACCACAAATTATTACCAAAGTCTCACATATAAAGATGTAAATTTAAAGAAATCGATTTTTTGCATTTTCTCACTCCTTATACTTTTAAAAATCACCCCCAAAAATTTTTTTCCAAAAATTCGAATTCTAACAAAGTGAAATTCGTGAAAGTGTGCACGCGATTCCAGCGCGTGCACATAGCGAGTAAAAACTTTATTAAACGCGTTTTTCTCGAAACTACTTTTTTTCAAATGGCGGACAGTTAATCTCCGAAACTACTAGACCGATTTTAATATTTTTGGTTTTGTTTTGTTCATTGAGATGTTTTGTAAGCCAATCTACCACATTTTGCCAAAAAAAGTTAATTATAACATTTTTTTTTAGCAGAGAATAGTGAAAAACATGGGTATTTTTTCAACATTTTTTCAAACATCCGCCATTTTTTTTTTTTTTTGGCAAATTATGGTAGATTGTCTCGTAAGGGACTTTTCTTTTGAAGATGTCGTGTTTTTTTTATTTTTCAGATTCACCAATTATGAGATTAACTGTACGACATGGGACAGCATTTTTTTGAGGCCTCGGCTTTGGCGCCTCCTGGATAGTTGTTAAAAAATAAAATTAAAAAAAAATCAAGTATTTTTATATTTTATATGCTTCAAATAAAAGTTTAAAAAAAAATCATTGTAATATCTTATACAGGGCCTGAAAACAAAATTATTGAAAATGTTGCATTTTTTAGCCTTCCAAGGTGGTCACCCACCTTAAGGTAATTTGGGAATGGTTCAAAAGGCTTCTTGAGTAACATGTATATCGACTTTTCAGAGATTAGATAACCCTTGAATTAACATAACGTTAAGTCAACCCTTAGCTTCGAGCATATTTCCCCCAAGCAAGAGTCTGTCGAGTTATTTAAGGCAATAATTCAATTTACATTAAACGATTTCATTTCCCGAATAAAGATTTAACAGTATCAATCGAAAGAAGGTGAAAAGGTGACTTTCCAAAATAGATGAAACAATCCAAAAGGATTGACAATCTTTATAGGTGAAAAAATCCAAAATAGGTGAAAAAAGGTGAATAGATGACGACCCGTGATGACTAGACGTGTATAAATCATTTATGTCTCTAATTAATACGCAGACTTTCAAACAGCATTTGAAAAATATGGATAATTTGTCCAAACATCTCAATAGATGAAACAAGTCAAAAAATTCTCCACGTTTCTTCCCAAGAGTCCAGACCTTCATCGTGAAGGTGTCATCGGTCTTCAAAAAGAAAAAGAAGATTCCAAGATACTCGAGAGCAATATTGTGAGAAAATCGATTGGCGGTGATAATTTTCGCGATAGGTTAAACCTATAATATAGACCGCATAGAGAGTGATGAGTCGGGCTATATCTAGTTACAGTGACCCGATTTAAGTTGAGATCACTATCCTCGCCCTGTATAGACCAAGTTATAACAGTATAGCATTTTCTCATTAAATAATCCTTAATTACACTTATAATCTTAAATTGATATGCTTTTTAAAACTTTTAGAATTAAAATGAGTAGTAGATCCAAATTGGATATGATAATATCGCTCTGGTAATGTAAAACGGTAAATTTACTCGATCTTGTCTTACAACACTAGAAGCACAATATATTATATTGTGTAGGAAGGATTTACTAAACCCTATGTGTGTTACTAAAGTCTACACTATTACAGGAGCAAGAGTAGAGAGAGGAGACTAAAGACTAGAGAGACTAGAGAGACTAGATGGTAGATACAACGACACGCCTTGGCTACATTACCCTTAGCTTATACCAGTAGCTACCAGTGCTTGGACTCTTGTCGGCCTTCGCCTGCAACTACACCCAGATTACCTATACATACATATCTACACCTTCAGATAAAAACTAAACCAAGGTCTTGCTTTAAGGGTGTTGGAACCAAGTTACAATCTAAAAACTCGATTTCTTCATTTTACTTAACAAAAATTAAAATTGGAATTTTTTCCCTCTACTAAATTAATCAATTTTTAATTAGAATTGTGCGTACAGAGCGAGAAAATATCTAATTCAAATAGTTTTTAAGTAAAATGAAAATATTCAATTTTGAAGTTAGATTTTGAATTCTTCGTTTTATGCAAAAAGTATCGAAACTAAATATTTTTTCACTCTGTACACAATCTTATATTTGAAAATAGATTAGTGCTACAGAGCGAAAAAATATTTATCTACAATTTTCGTTTAGTAAAATGGAGAATGGAATTTTGAACTTAACACTTGGGACCAACACCGTTAAGCACCTTAAAATAAACTTTCGACCCCCACCATGAAATTTTAATACCGATAATACACCAGGGGCAATTTACCGGAAATGAAAATGAGATAAAAACCAGTCATCAAAGTATCTAATGTCGTTGAAAAAGGTAAAAAAGGGATTTTTTTTTTATAAAAACAGGTGAGAACTAGGTGACAAAAAAAAACTTTGACCACTAATAATTCACGTCAATAAAAATAAAATTAAGAATTCAGGAGAAACTCAAAGGAATTGAAAATAATTGAATTCAAGGTGAATAGATGACGGTGACTGAAAAAAGCAAAATTCAAAAAAATCGACATTCAGCCCCACTAACTATCTTCTCGAGAATCCATCTGTTATAAAAAATTCTGGAAGAGGAGTAAGACCAAAGGTTCCAGTCCCTCATTTTTTGCAGGATCTCCCCTCCCTATAACGTGATAATTGGGAGAGTCTCGCGTTGGGAGAGGAATGGGATTTTCGATTCTTAAAGCAGGAAATAAGGGAGAACGTAAGCCAGCTGCCTCTCCTATCTTTCCTCACTTTGTCTAAATCTGCTCAATCTGCATATCCTGAACTCTGATCAAATTGCCAACCCTCTATATATCAGCCTTATCCTCTTCCGAAGTCTTTTTTTAGTCGATATCCGTCTCCATTCCATTTCAGGAATCTTGACTCTATTCAGAGTGCAATAGAGAATTTTCAGATGTCTCAATAGAAGATCATTTTTCCCTCTCCAAGCGAAATCAACTTTCTTGAAAGACTGTAAAAGAATCGTCTATCAGTATCAATTATCAACCAAATAGTAAATACTAGTCCTATCTTAAAAAAGAGATGTTACCAATATATCGAACACATTGTTGTCGAAAACCTGATTGGTTTAGAAACTGCGCGAATTTTATGAATATATACCGAATTTGAAAACTATCTTCAGATTATTTTCGTTGTCAAAACGATTACTAATAAAAAGGTTATATAAAGATAGAAAATAATTTAAAGTAATAAAAATAATTATTTTTATGGGAAAAATAAATAATTAGTGAAGCAAAAAAATATTTCAAGATATATACCTAAGGTTAGTAAATATTATTCGAGAAATTAAAGAAATTATTTATAGTAAACTTTTCATGTGTTTGTTTATATCAGTTTTTAATGTATTAATACTCGTATTTTTAATATATTATATGTATATGTATTTGTATATTTACAGATCAGTTACCATCAGAATTATGAGATTTTATGGGATTATAAAGTAATTTTAAGAGATGTGACTATATATATTTTGTGGAATTTTAAGTAATTTGAGAAACTTTTAAGAGATTTTTAGGAATTTTATAAAATTTCATTGGATTTTAAGGTATTTTAATAGATTTCATGAGATTTCATGGAACCTTGAATAATGTTAAGGAATTTAAAAGGGTTTTTCGAATTTTATTGAGATTTTAAAAGTGTTAATTAATTTCACAGAAATTTTAAGTAATTTTCAGAGATTTTACGATATTTCATAGGATATTAAGTTATTTCAACGACTTTTGGGATTTCAAGGGATTTCATAAGATTTCATGAGATTTTAAGTAATTTTAAGGGTCATAACGATAGTTTGTGGAATTTGATGGAAGTTTATGGAACATCAAGGAATATCAAGGAGTATTAAATTATTTTACGAAATTTAAAAGAATTTCAGCAGATGTTGTATGGGGTATTAAGTAAGTTTAAAGACTTTTAAGGGATATTAAATTATTTTAAGGACTTTCAAGGGATTTTACGAGATTTTATTGAATTAACAGGAATTTTAAGAGATTTCATGAAATATTATGGAATTTTAATTAATTATCAGGGATTTTACGATATTTTATTGGATATTAAGTAATTTAAAGGATTTTGAAGGGACTCGAGGGATTTTACGAAATTTCAGTTGATTTTCAGGAAATTTAAGAGTTTTAATGAGATTTCATAGTATTTTGAGTAATTTAAAGTAATTTTGAGGGATATAACGATAGGTTGTAGAATTTTAGAGAATATTAAGTAACTTTACGAAATTTAAAGGACTTTAACCAGATTTTAAAGGATGTTAAAGGGATTTTAAGGTATTGTACAGGATATTAAGTAATTTAAAAGACTTTTAAGGGATTCGAGGGATTTTACGGAATTTCATGGAATTTTAAATACTTGTAAGATATTTTACGATATTTTATGAAATATTAAGTTATTTTTTAAGAACTTTCAAGGGATTTTACGAAATTCCATTGGATTGTCAGGAATTTTAATAGATTTCATGACATTTCAGAAGTTTTAAATAATTTTAAGGGATCTTACGAAATTTTATGGGATATTAATTAATTTCAAGGATTTTGAAGGATATTAAAGGGATTTTAAAAAATTTTACGAAACTTATGGAGATTTCTGAAATTAGTCAAGGGATTACAAGTTTCTATATTTCAAAATTATAAATTTCTCAATTATTTTGTATACTAGCAAAAGGTATGCAAAAACGAGAAATTAATCGCGCGCGGATCATAATTGCTAGTAATAGTAAATAATCAAATGGATATTTTTTAATCAGGAAAAAATAAGGGTGTTTATTCACAAAAAAAAATGAAAAATCTTTTAGAGCGTTTAAAGAAAAAAGGAGATTTCGTGTATACCGCACCACTTTCAACTTTAAATACTTTAGTGGTAGATAACACTTCCAACAGCTTATTAGCAGAAGGTCGTGTTGGAGATGTATAGAAGACCCTCCAATTTAGCATTTGCCTTCTTCAGGATTTCTCAATTTTTTAAAAGTGAATATCGCAATTATTTTTAATAGTACCTCTTTAGGTAATTATTTATGAAAAATAATTGTTCTTATCTAACAAAAAGGTATGAAAGATGAAGATAGCGAATTAAAGAGTGTTTTTCGAAATGATTGTAGAAACTATAAAGGCCATAAGGGATGTTCTACAACTCTATAACTGTACATTCTACAATGTCCGCATTCTAAGCTCGAAAAGCGAGTACGGTAATTGCCAACTGACCCCTTGACATCTTTTCCTCAAGAAGCTTCACTAAAATCCCAGCGTCAGAACGAATTTTCAACCACTTCTGCGATACCGTCTCAAGCAACTTAAATGTAAAGAAAGGTTTTATAATATCTACTACACCCTTGAGATGAATATACAGCCAGCTTTTTTTTTAGAAAATATATCAATTACAGACTAGGAGAAAAAATTCTCGAAAAGTTTTAAAACTAGAGTTTGTATTGGAATAAGAAAATTTGTTGAAATGACTTATGACTTGAATAAAGAGTCTAAGAAAATTAATAGCTAAAATTATTCCACTGGAAAAGAAGAGTTTTTCAAAGGCTAGTCGATTCTTGATTGCAATCACGAATTCAAGTACCAAGTTTCGTAGAACGAAAACTTCTAATTACAAAGGTAAGAGTTGAAAACAGACAGATCTTCCTAATGAACGACCGTTCTGGCCGTTTTTATCTCCGAGGAAGCTAGTTGAGTTTCTAAACTCAAAGTTTATATTTGCAACTCTTTAAAAGCTGAACCAATTTAATGTAAATCCACATCTTGCAAAATAGTTTCAAATAAGAGGAATGATTTTTTTTATTATATAAAAAATTGAAATTTAAGTTAATGCGAGAGCTTCTAATTCAAAATCCTATGAGACCGAAAGGTCATATACGAGAATAATATACAAATATTATTTAATTCATTTTCCCCTAATCTGCTAACACTCCACAGTATACGAGGTAAAAATAACATCCAATCTATTTTCTTGTTGACCCGTCTCCAAGTACAACATACTAACACAAGTTCTCTCCCAAACTCTGAATCCCGAGAATTTGTCAAATAAGATTAGGCTCTATTTATGTTGCGGGCATTGTAACTTTCTGTTACAAATGACTTCAGGTTCACACTCGAGAAAGTCTCGTCTCTCGGTATAAGTTTTAGATTCAAGGACCAAGCAACTTTAGAAAAATCTAAATAAATAAGCGCGTACATCCAGAAAAAAGTTTTTTTGAATCAAATAAATTTTATTTAACTCAAAGATATTTTTTCTTTGGTCCTATATCAAAGATACATTTATTTGATTCAAACAAGCTTTTTTTCTGGGTGTATAAGAAAAAAATAGATAGCTGGAAAATCGATGAAATAAATTATATAGCTATCAAAAGTGTAGTTCTACTGAAAGAGGGATTTCACAAAGTAAAGCCAATTAAAGTTTTTCAAATGTTTTCAAAATCTGCATTGGTCTCTACAAATCAATAAGTACATTTCAATTTGAAAGCAGAAACTAAATAAGAAAATAAGTGGGCTAAGACTGCAAAGTGCTTTGAGAAAGAGAAATAACTTGTTAATTAAGAAAAACTAACTTTATCATTACAGGAATGGAGGATGAAACAAAAACTCTAATATATTTTCGAAGAAAAAAGTTTTCTCCCTTGAGAACGTTATATGTATAGTTTTATGATGATATTGCAGGTAGCGTAGGAATTATAGGAAATCCCTGTACTTTGTACCTGACTTATTATGGCAGAGAGATGCTTCATAGCCTCGAGCTTTTACCGATAACGGTTTCACCCATAAAAGAAGCCCTTCTTCCCCAATCTTGACACTTTGAAATATGCGTATAGCTTGAGAGTAGATTTACTTGACATTTAAGGTGAATTGAAGGTGAATTCGGGATTAATTCACAGAGGCGTAACTATGTAGTAGCGAAACTCCGCATTGCGGGGAGGCCACCTCCTCTGAGGGGCCTCCGAGGGGCTTCTTATACTGAGTAGAAAAAATAAATTTCACTCTGTATTTCAATTTTTATTTTAAAAATTTAGATTTATTCAAAACTTGTTTATTTTTATTTTCAAAGGGGTCTCTTAAAAATTTTTGCGGGGGGGCCTCCAATAAAATCGCACTCGCGTCTCTTGGATTTTATTGTTTGGAGATTTCTAGTTAATTTCGATTGGTCTACAAATAACAAAAAAGATTTTCTTACAATTTTAATTATTAATCAAGTTATAAGTCTTTTACATTCTCTTATCAACTATCCTTCCTCAACTCGTATTTATGAAATTATAACTAACAGTCACATAATTTCAAAAATGTACAAAATATACCTAAACTATTTTTTATCATTCTCACAAAATGCCTTTAAATTAAAATAATCTTTTATGAAAATAGAATTTAAACTCATTCTCAGAATCTGATCTATAAATAATAAATAGATTAAAATCTGGATAAAACTAGAGCTACGAAAATATATTATTAGGATTCTAAGGAAGTTAAGCAAGTTCCCAGGATTAGATCCTGGGATGCAAATTACTAAATTCACAGCGCTGTTTCGGACGTCAAAAGTGGCTTGCCAGGAAATAGATTTAGGACGAATATTCTACCCACATCAATCGAATATCAATTGAGTGGTTTGTTTTCGCTGTGCAAAGACAATATTTGATTACACACTGCCTTTATCTGGCATCAAAGTCAAAGTGATCGACGAAACGTCTATACATCCCAGATATAATCAGTGAAACAATTCAACCAACTGAAGGGAGGTCGAAATTGCAACCAAGAATACTCGCATGAAATTCAAATTATCATCACTAAGAACGATCACAGAAATTAAAAATCATTGCTTCAGAGTAAAAAAAAAAATAAAATCGCACTCGCGTCTCTTTTATTTTCATCGGATCGTCTGCGACATATGCAATGGCGTAAGCATCAGGTCGAAGACTGCGTCTTTTAAATTAGCACCTCGTAAGTTTGCTTCGTGCAAATCTGAACCTGATAAGTCGCAGCTCTGAAATTTAAAAAAAATTGTCAAATAGATAATTACTTACGTTACTAGTTATTGATTTTCTTGTTTTAATCAATATCTTCTTACTTGAAGATCAGCTCCAGCCAGACATGCTGATCTAAGGTCACAGTTTTTGAGAATTGCGTTTTTTAAAGTCGCTACTCGTAAATTTACAGCTGCCATATTGCTTCCTTCTAAATTGGCACCCTTGAGATTTACGCCTTCCATTATAGCAGAAGATAATCCGCTGGGATCCTCGAAGTTACAGGAATGCAGATTTGCCGCCTCCAAATTGGCGCAGAGCATCTTCACACAAACCAACTGAGCACCCTCGAGATTTGCACTAGATAAATCAGCACGCTCTAAACAGCATCCAGACAAGTTTGCTCCTTCCAATCTGCAACCGTGCAAATTGGCATACTAGAAAATATTAATATTAATACGTATTAGAATTTAAGACTTGAACAGATGATAAAATATTCCAATTTGATTTGAAAAAAAAAATATTTAAATAATTTACTTTCATTTAACTTGAAGCCCAAGTTTTCTTTTTAAACTAAAATATACTCGAGTGAAAAACTCGGAGTTACTTTCCTACTTGAGAAAACTCTGTTTGAGAAACTAAAAGAGAATCTCCTAGAGTTTTAAAAACATGCCACGTATAAATATCATCGCAACTTATTCCAATGAACATTTATAAGCAATTTTCTCTCGCTAGATGTTTAAAGCGAAAATAAATACTTCATCAGATTGGAAAAGTTAAGTTGACTTTACAAAAGCACCGTAAAATTCAATTACTTTTTACTGCACTTTTTAAACGTTATACTTCACCTTTAAACTTTTATTAGTCAAGTTTAGTAATTTGACACTTAATTTGGCAACGTATCTCTAAACATTTTTTACCTTAAAATTGATATTTCGTAAATCCAGCCTGGAAAGATCGGCCCCGCTTAAATTAACACCTTGAAACCGTAATTCTGAAGATACAGGTGTGCACATAATAGCTTTTAATACATCATGTCGAGTAAGGGATGCTGTTTCCTTTTCTCGTTTTTCTTCTTCCAATGCCATTTCTTCTAAAATACTGACTGCCCCTTCAATTCCGTAAAAACGAGCCTCTTCTAAAACCCCTAAACAAATTAGAAAATAGGATATTTTAATATTTTAAGACAAAAATAATACATAGACAAATTAGTATTTCAGAATAAAAAAAATATTTTTTTAAATAAATTTTGTTCGGAAAACAAAAGAAGAAAATCTTCTTTATCACCTACATTCAATTTAAATAGTATTTTATTAATTTTTCTTAACCAAAAACATGAAAAAAAAATTTAACTTACAGTACAAATAATAATAAATTATTTATGAAAAACAAAAAAGTATTAATGGAAAATGGAAACATTTTTAAACAATATAAAAAAGCATACAAAGATTACAAGTAAATTATCTCTATTTTTTCCTTTACAATAGTGTATGAAGTGATTCAAGAATTATGTAAGAATTTTATAGAAATTGAAACTTTTAGCAAACTAAAGCAGTATTATAAAATACTAGAACATAAAAATAAGAAAAAAAGTGTTAAACTGATTTCGAGAAGCAAACATAATATAAGTAATAACACTGCAGATGAAATTATTAGAATGATTAAAGAACGTATGGAACTAGTAAATAAAATAAAACGATCTAGGAAAGAATTGAAGGAATCTAAATTCTGTGTACATGAATCAAAAGATAAAGAAGTATTTTTCAGGGAACGTGAAAAATTAAGAGAGCTCATCAACGATGTTTATGATATCATTTGTTATAAAAAGATGAGTTCAAGAACAACTTTGACTTGTTCGGGTAAAATTGTACGTCAAACAAAATTTGATAAAACTTGTCTTCAAAGTTTACACCAAAATGTAACCATAAGTAATAAATAATTTCTTCTTTAAAGCAACTAAACGAAGAAATTCAAAATCGAAATACATCTCAAAGATTTGATTCAGTTGATGCAGATTATGACATTGGATGTCAAGAAACGACTGGAATATATACATCAGTTGAACATCCAAAAGTTATATTCATGTCAAAAAGAAACATCACCAACAGAGATATTTTAAGAAAATATAATAAGAACCATAAAGTATTTTGCAGCAATCTCTGCTCTTAAATTAAATCTAAATGAAGGAAATAAATAATTCCTGAAGTTAAAGCTTCAATAAATTGATCAATTAAATGCAAAGATAGTAAATAAAGATTTCACTAATTGCCTATTCAATTTGCTTCTGAACGGAAGTCACGGATTATTTCTTTGATTCGCCAGTTTCCAAGTTTCATGCAAAGCTAATTTTAAAATATTTTATTTATTGTTAAATAACCTGTAGCATTAAGATTGAGGTCGAGAATTAATTGCCCATGCCTTAAGTAATTTAATAATGGCTCAAAGTAAGTGGGACTTCTATCGATCAGAAAGGCTCCACTTTGGTCCCGTTTACTGGGTGGTAAACTCCATTCGCATTCTTCTCTCTCACTGAACATTCTATTTAAAATACAGAGTATCAGTATTAGTAATTTATAACGGGTATTAAATCAAGAATATTTAAAACTAAATAAAATAGCAAAAACAGTTAAAGGTGAACATACCGCGCCAGCATGCTCATAGGTTCCTTGTTGATAAGAGTACTTTTCGTCGTCGAAAAATATTTTCCTCCCACATTCAAGGTCACCCAATCAGAACATCTCGCAACATTATTTTGTGCACTTAAAATAAAGTCTTCACCGGTTGATACGTATAATATATCATCGTCTCTAATTAATTTTATGTCCTCAATTTCTCCACCTTGCGGTGTGAATATACGTTTTGCTGCTATTTCAAATTTAACGCTTGCAGCTGCTAAAAGTTCGTCGACTGAATGTGTTACCATAAAGACCTAGAAATATAAATAACAAAGAATTCTATCATTAGAGTAGACATTTGAAAGTACTAACTTTTAAATAAAAAATCTTTTTTATCGAAAAAAGCCCGAAAAATGCATTCGATTATGAAATTTTATAACGTTAACTTGGAAGATAATTAAAAAAGAACTATAATTAGTAAATAAATTTATATGATTTACTCTACAATAATTTTCTTTCATGCAGCCATATAAACAATCGAATTTAAAATTGTGACCTTTTAAAAATAATTACGTTACATTATTATTTCTTTTTATGAATAATTTGTTTATAAACTTCATTTTGTTTTTTACTTTACTAAACAACTACTGTTAATCAAAACCAGTCAAAAAAAATACCTTCTAATCACTTCCAATTTTTTGCTAAAATTTTTGCAAAATTCTGACACTTCTGCCAGATAACATAACCTCTATAAAATTACCTTGCCGTTAACTTCTGTGCCATTCAGAAAAAGAATCACTCGCTTCATTGTTTTCCAAGTGAAACAGCGTTTTTTAGCAAACAGAATAAAACAAAAACGTATATATAATTTATCCCTAATTTTCTAAATGATCTCAAAATTTTAAGATTCCGTAAACACTAGTTTGCTACAGTTTCCACAGAGCACACAAATAGGTGGCGCTATAAAGAGCAAATAAATACGGAATTTTAAAAGAATATTCATTAAAAATTTTTAAAGGATAATTACAGCTGATATTATGATAATTAATTAATTAATTAAGTGATAATTACAGCTAGAGTTTGAAAATTCTCGAGAATTTAAAATCGGGTAATATTACCGCGAATATAACCAAAAATGAGAACTTATTGAGAATCCCGGAAACGGAAAAAACAGAAAAAGGAAATGGCGATGGCGGAAGATCGAGATAGTATGTTGTTCTGCAAACATCCGCAATGGCGCGGCAATCGCAAGTGACGGGAATTTATATTCCGATTTAAAAAAATGAAAGTTGCATGTTTAATTATTAATAAATATTAATCGAAATACTTTATTAAAAGAGAAAACATTATAAATAAATTAATATTGGATTATATTTTAACCTGTTTGATATATTAGAAAATAAAATATCTTTGACAAAAGTAAAATATCTTTGACAAAACATGATATACATATACGTTTTCAAAATGGCGCCATGGCATCTGATTGGTTGCTACAAAGATATTATATAGATTATAGTATTCTGTTTTTATTTCTATCGATATGGTAGGAAATAGAAGAGACAGGCGAGGACATCTGTTGGTTTTTTTTTTAATTTACTTACGAGTTTTGGAGTTTCTAAAAAAATATTAAGTATGGCCGCCACTTTGATGCAAAACATAGCAAAGTTGACCAAGCAAATTAGCTGATTATTATAGCAAACAGTTGCAAAAAGTTACAGTGACATGGTATGACATTACTAATCGATCCAGTTGTTCATCATCTTTTAATAAGTGATCTTTACTCAGTATTACAGTAAATATGGAACTGAGTTTAAGCAATACACTTTTAGCTGGTGATCCTCGATTAGTGGATCACATCGTTGGCCAAGTCAAGTCACAAGGAATCTTCGATCAATTTCGAAAAGAATGCATCGCCGACGTTGACACAAAGGTTAGTCGGTTATTTTATTATTTTTCCCAAATTCATTGCGATTTCACCTATTTGTCGAAAATTATTTATACCTATTCCTTCTTTGCGCAGTTTTTATGACATCTCGATTGTTAATCTCAAAAAAGAAAAAATGTAAAGTGCGTGGTATATTTGACATTTAACAAAAAAGACTGCGTTTTCAATATAAAGAAAAATGTACATATTATGGGGTTCTTTATTGTTTACGGGATTTATAAAAACTTCTCTGTAAATTTACAATGGGAATCTGTGATATAAATACCAGTGATTTCCAGAGCAAAAATACAAAAAAAAAAAACATAAATTTCGCAGAGAATTAATTTAATGGCACAAACTAGTGTAAATTTCCTTTGCATATATAGCGAATAAAACTTTTTTTTTTGACATAAGGAACATTGATAATATTTAATTAGAATAATGAGATTCTTTTGGCTCTTTTATTTTTGTGGGATCCTTCTATAAATTCAATAAATTGTTTTTACAGCCTGCCTACCAGAATTTGCAAAATCGTGTAGAGGGTTCGGTAAACTCTTTCCTAAAGTCACAAACATGGAAGCCGGATCTGAACAAAAATCAGCTTCGGGAAACCTTGAGAAAGCATATTCACGATGCATCCTTTGTAGAGGTTGGAGTGGAGCGAATAGTCGATCAAGTAGTAAATCCAAAAATTTATTCCGTTTTCATGCCTCAAATCGAAGATGTTGTTTACAAATTCCTAGGATTGGAAAGACCTAAACCCCGAGAAAAAAATGGTCCCTGCAATCTCAAGGATTTATTGCCGAAGGATTTGGACCCTGTTTCTCCAGAATCCGACGGAAACAGTTTAAAGGACGAATCTTTAGAATCAATAGGCGAGATCAACGTTCATGTTAATGGTCGCGAAGATAATCTTTCCGAGGTTAAATCACAATTAGAAAATGAAGATATGAAGGAAATAAAGGAAACCAAACAGGAAAACGAAACTAAACAGTTCGAAAATAATATAAAAGTTGAGGACTTTAAAAAGAACGAAGAAACTAAAAAGTTAGAAGAAACTAATAGAATTGAAGAAAGTAAAAAACAAGAAGAAATTAAAAACGGTCAAGTAGATTTAGATGAAAACTCAATGGATGGATTTGATAAACCAGTTGCAGAAATTGCATCTACGTCGAATCTAAATATCTCTTTCAAATCAGATGATAAGACCGAAGAAGAAGAAGAAAGTCCCCAATTCGAGCCAATTGATATAATGAATTTAAATGAGTCAAATCTTTCCAATGACTCTCACCTATCTGGAATTTCAGAACTAACAAGTCATAGATCGCGAAGTCCTGATTACTCTAACGACTTTTCAAGAGATAATTTCGATTTGAGTAATCACGATCAAGATTCTCAACTTAGTAAAGTTTCCTCAAACTCTAGACTATCAATTGTCACTGATTTTGGTTCTTCGAATCAAGCTTCTGCTCACTTTCCGAGTGTGAACGATGACAGCAAGGATAAATGCTCAAGAGACAATTTTAGAGCCATCAGGGACATCGAGGAAGGAAAATACAAGGAGAGAAAGTTTAATTTTGAAGATATTAAAAACAAGTTCAGTTCTCAAGAAAAAGATACAAAGAGTCTTAAGAGTTTTTCGTCTAAAGAGAATTCTCGCGATGAGGCTGATAGTTGTTTAAAGGAAAAGAGCGAGAGTAAAGAAGGAAAGGACAGAAGTGAATCTTCCAAGTCCAGAAATACGAAAAGTAAGAGAGAATCGAGAGATTCGAAAAGACACAGGGACAGATCGAGACAAAGTAGTTCTAGTAGTTTGAGGCATTCGAAATCAAGCACGAAGGAGAGGGACCATTCTCGAGAAGGTTCTGAAAAGACGAAACTTAAAGAGGAAAAAGTTAAAGAAAAGGAAGAGAAGAAGGTAAAAGATGAAAAGAAAGAAAAGGATGATAGAAAGGATAAAGATGAGAAGAAAGATCAAGTGAAGCAAGAAGTGATTGAAGATATCTTTAAGGATCTTAAAGACCTTTACAAAGAAAAAATTAGAGAATTGCGAGAAAAGAAAGAGCTTACGGAAAAAGAAAAGTTAAATAAAGACTCAAAAACTAAAGATTCGAAAGAAAAGAGAGATTCTTCCCGAGACAAGAAGGATCACAAAAAGGAACACAAAACGTCGAAAAGTTCAGATCGCCACGAAAAGAGTTCAAAAAAATCTAATGAATCTAAAGAAAAAGACAAAAAACGCGATGATCATCGTCATTCCAAAGACAGAAAAAGCCGCAGTTCCAGGAGTGAGAAGGAGTCGCGACTCAAAAAGGAAGGAAAGAGCGAAAGATCAGAAAAATCAGAGAGCAAGAAAGACACCAAAAACGAGAGCCAATCAAAGGAAAAGAAACAAAGGGAGGATAAGAAAAAATCAAAGGATGATCACTCAAGTCTGAGAAAGAACTCAAACGACAGAAGATCTACTGATAGAGATGGATCTAATGGTTCGAGTAGCAAGAGTTCTCAAAAAAATACATCATCCACAGCAAAGTCGACAACGACTTTCACTAAGGAAACTAATAACACAAATAATTCCAGTGGTGATACGTCTGATGGAATTGAAGATTCACAAGGAAATGATAATAAATTTGTAACTGCTGAATTTGAAAAACAAAAGACTGACATTAATTGCACTTCAGGAGATTTTCAACATTTAAACCTGAAAAATTCTGCAGAAACTGACAATTTAAGTGCAAAAGCTTCAAATGAGGCAGTCTTACCCTTGAAAAAACGACCATTTTGTGAAGATTCTTCTTCGCTTTCACCTTCTGCCGACACAAAAGTGAAGAAGCCTAAGTTTGCGAAGAATTTCCATGAGGCCAAAAAGCTTATGAAAGTCAGAAGGCGAATGGAGAAGCAGAATTCGGAAGAAGGTGCTGTATCTGAGGTTAAGAAGTTGAAGGATGAAAGCACTAGAAGCGAAAGTTTGTCTAATTCTCCGCTACCTGTGGAAGATATTACTAAAGTTCCAGATGAAGAGAGGGTTCAGATTATAGAAGTTCAGGATGAAGAATGCGAGGAATCTTACTCTGAGGAAATGTCCAGCTTGACCTTGGAGGCAACATCGATGATAATATTGGAAGGTGATGTTTCAGGACAGAGTCAATACAAGGAGTCAAAATTATCGCTCATGGAAAGATCCATTCGACAATCTTTGGATGAAATGATGTCAGATCAAAAATTAACTGAGAATGCGGATCGAAATATAGAGAGAGAATCGCCAACAAATTTGAGTAAAGATGCTTCGCAAACTGAGAAAAATTCTTCTGAAAAAGATACTGAGGATAAGGAGGCTTTTATTTTATCAACAGATAATAAGAAGCAAGATGAACAATTGAGTGACGAGAAAACTTTAGATGATGTGGAGAAGAATCTTGAAAAATTAGATAAAGATGGTTGTGAATTGAAGAACATTCCTGAAGAAAATAAAACTTCTGAATTTCAAAATCAAAAGTGTGAAACGGCTGAAGTGAAATCTGAAGACATTACGGTGAAATCTGAAGAAACGAAAGATCCTCAAAACGAAAAATTTAACCAAACTTTCTCACCAAACAGGGAGTTAAGAGTATCAATGGGAATTAAACAAAGTACTCAAGATTTAATAAAAACTTTTGAAAAGTCACCTCCACGAGAAGAATCGTCTCAAAAAGTTAGAAAAGTATTGAAAAGAAGTACAGTTACGGAAATAGCTTTTGAAAAAAATTTGAAAGCAATAGAAGAGCTTTTGTCTGAAAATGATGAAGTTGAAGATACAAAACAGGAAGATCAACAAAGATCTTTTAGAGTATTATCGCCAGTGGAAGAAGACTGTTTGTACTTAGAACCAGATAATGAAAGAGCTTGGAGATTTGCACGTTTTCTGGAGTCTTTCGAGAAAGGATTAAATTTAGATCAAGAGATTGAAAGTATCGGAGAAAAGTCTCAAGAGACATCTGTGTCGAAAACTATGGCTCCACCCCAATTGAAGCGCAAGCTTTCGTCTAGTCCTCTGAGTGATATTTTGCTACAAAATGCAAATAATAATAATGAAGGCATCAAGGAAGGAGAAGCAGAAGCACATAATGAGGGACAAGTTGAAGGGAAGAAGAAGAAATTGGGAAGGCCTAAAAAACAGAGGCTAAGTTTAAGTAGCTTTAATCCACCAGGAATTTTAAATGGAGAGAATTTTGTTATGCCTCTCAGTCCGGAAAGCGATGTCTCTGTAAGCAGTGAAAAAACACCTGGACAAGCACTTAAAGAGGAAAGAGGGTAATTGCTTTTATTTTCTTATTTATTTCCTAAATAACTTATAGTCCTCTTTTGTGTTTATTAATTTTGGGGATTTTTTTTATTCTTGCGTGCCTTCTTTTAATATTTAAAAATCAGAATAAAATTTGAAACAATTATTTTAAACTAAAATGGTTTGGAATTATGTACTTTTTTTACTGTTATTTGTGTGTATTTTTCGTATTTAATTTTGATTCAAATGGTATTTTCTATTTTATTTCTTATCTTAGAATTTGTACTTTGTATTGATGATTTCTAAAATATTTATGTTTTCGGCAGATTGCTTAAATTCTAAAATAATAATTTCCAGAATAATAACTCGTCATGCAATGCTAGAAGAGAATCGATAATTTTATATTATAACATCCTTTTTATGGTTCGGTATAAAAAGATTACTACGTATAAATTGCTGACATCGTTATTCAATAGAGCATCCAAAGAAGATACATAGATAATGAATAATGCAGAAGCCAATACAGATTAGTTTTTTAAAAAGAAATCTAGAGTTTAAATATTTGTAAGTATCAACATCTGAAGACAATTTTGAGTTGAAATATTTTTAAGATATGTTATTGAAATATATTTCTAGCTGGGTTTGTTTATTAATTTTAATAATTAATTTCAAAAATTGAAAAATTGTTTGGCCTTATTTTTTTTTTATAAAATGCAAACATTTTATGTATGTATTGACTTACATTTGTTTTTATTGAATGATTACAGTCGACATAGGAGTAATCAGCGATATTCAAGTGACGAACTTTACAAACCACGACCACTTTTTTCGAGTTCTTCCCGCCGCAATAGAAGATCTAATCAAGCATAGCTCAGAATTTAAGTATTTATTCATCTATCTCAAATCTGGAGACTCTGGATTTTCTTTAAAAACTAAAGCTTCCAAGCTTCTGTCTTTTGATTCGCTCACATAACAGATAACTAATTGTTATATCTATCTATTTTTCTATACTTTCTAGTAAAATATTTTTTTAGAGTCTTTGATAAATTCTAAGGTTTATTTATAGTGATAAGTTAATGTTTCAATACTTAGCAAACAAGTTAATTTTTTTTTGTTCTTCACAACATATATACCTTACAATAAATAGGTACGTAAATAAGCGTGTAAATATAATCAGAACTATGTTTATGTATCTGACTTAAGTAGCTAATTTGTATCTTCTTGTTAAAAGACGAAATTGTTGCTATTTATATTTTCTACATGTTTATAGTACGTAGTATACAAATTTTGTTGATGCAAAATTTTATTAAATTTAATACTAGAATAGTTAATAAACAAATATTTGATTTCAAACTATTGATTAATTTTTTTAATCTTTTACAGGACTTGTTTTAATACTTTTAATACCTACTCTACTCATTTTTTCCTGACAATAAACGCTTACAAAAGGCATAAAGGGTAATAAAGAAAACAAATTGTTTTGACTACATATTATCAAAAATATTAATTATGTATATGTATATATAGTTCTTTATATAGGATATACATATATATACAATATTGTATACTTTGTATCACCAAAGTATCTTTGGTATTACATTGTATCTAACATTGTACATATATGCAACGTTTTTTACCATAGAGATGTAAAAAAACGTTTCAGTTACATATTCTACTGCGCATGCGTCGCACTCGGCACCTGATTGGTTACTATTCGCGAGCAGTTTAAAAATGCTAAAAATATTTTTATTGTTTATTATAAATAATGGAATTTTAACTCATAGAAATGTTTATTAGACCGAAATTATTCAATCTTGATAAAAATAAAAATTAATCAAGTGCATATTGTGTAAATAATAAATAGCCGGTATAGTGTTCGGCCAGTGTACCGTCCTATGGCAGCAGAAATCGCAAAGCAAAAAATCGTAAGAGTGAAAGAGACAGACAGATTCTCTCTCTCTTTCACTCTTATGATTTTCTGCTTTCTGCTTTAATTTTAATAATAGAACGTCAGCATTGATATCGACTTTACGTCTGTCAGTTAATCAGTTACAGTTATTTGCAGTTATTTGTATGTTTATTGTTTATGGCGAAATACACGGGCATGATAAACCATATAAATGCATATATGTAATGTAAACTAAAACTATATAAAGTTATAAACTAGAAAAAGATTTTGAAAGGATCGACGCGGTACGCGGTACCTCCGTACCTCATTAATTAATATTCAAATTTTGCAAATAAATAAAAAGTCAAGACGTGGAGCAAAGTTTTTTTCGATTCGACTGATAGAGTGGGATAAAGTGAGCAATACCCATGCGCCTATCACTATTTACTAGGCATGTAAGAAGACGTGGGATATATATGTATTCACGAACATAACCTCTTAACACTCTGCTAACATGGCTAACATCGTGAAAGTGACGAAGGGGGAAAGCGTTTAAGCGGCTGCATTGACAGAGATATTGAGAGCAATTGAGAGTTGTAACTTGAGTGTTGAGTATAGTGGTCATATTGCGATCTCCTGTAGCTCGATGATAAATGTTCGATAATCGTGAGAACGTGTGATCTCACCGCGAAGTCGTGAGACTTCACGAGACCAACTTCCAGCAGAACCTGCGGTAGTTCCGGTCATTCTGAACTCTACAGTTTCTTCCACCACATTTCACCTGGACATCGCTTAACACCTGGTGACCGGAACTCCAGTAGAATCCGGTCCAGTTATTAATTTATCAATACTCTCCTCGGGGATTAATCTCCAAGGTGTTGACGTGAAATTTTGTGAACTTTTTATCTAACTTAAAAAGTAAATCAAAATAAGTAAAAGAAATTAAATTGTGATCATGAACGTGGACGAATACGAGAGCCTGCCTACGGCATCCGTGGGTGTGCACATGACCGCGGGTGCCATCGCCGGGATCATGGAACACTGCATCATGTACCCACTAGATAGTGTCAAGGTAAATTTGATCCTTCCCCGAGTTTAGCAGAGCGAGTAAAACGAGTATAAGCCGAATAAACTTTACATAACCTCTGAACACGCCGCGATTTCACGATTCTAAAATGATATTTCAATCGTCATGCCTAAGTTCTACGTCATGATGATTGTCTGATAATATACTGTTTACAGATAGTTTTTAATCTGATAAAATCTTGATTTAATTCTGATATTTTTAATTACGATTTAAAATATTTAAAAAAAAAATTTAAGTATTCACATATAACTCGTTTTTTCAGATTCTGAGCATTCCAATATTGTGGTACTAATTTACGGGGTTGAAAAGATAGAGGAAAGTCTTTTCGAACTTGAGTGACATAAATAAGTTGACAGTTCCTGGGAATTAAAATTAGAAATTGATTTTTCAATTTAGTAAAAATAACATAAGTTGAGGTTTAAGTTCTTGGTTTTAATGATTCAGGAATCAAGAGTTTGATGTGGTATTTGAAGTACCATGACGAAGAATAAAACTATACGGAATTTATTAGGTAGAAGGAAAAGAATGGTGATTTTGAGATAATTTTAATCAGGAAAAAATGTTTGTATATGTTAAAAGTATACTTTTATTGAATGACAGTCTTTTTTTTTAATATATATTTAGATTTAGTGAAACATAAAAAGAATAAAGGGTTTGAAAATTCGTAGATATATGATTTTCAATCTTATATTTTCATTGAATTTGTTTCAAAACCCGATCAATAAGGAAGTAAAATCATTAACGTTATTTCTTTTTGTTAATGCATTTTATAGTATTATTGTTATTTGAGACTAGAAAAATTCATTACTTTCGAAAGTAACACATGCCTTCAGGCCTGAGATTGTAGAGAGTCCATTGAGGCTCGATTTATTTACCTTTCTTTTAGGGCAGGCTGGGTCTTCCCTGTATTCCTTTAGATAAAAATATAAAATCTATCCTGAAAACAAACTCTTATAATTTTGAAACTTGACAGTTGCCTTCATCTGCAAGATAAATGTCTTTATTTAAAAGATAAACCTTATCAATGGTATTTACTGGTATCACTTGGTTTCATATATATATGTAATATGTATATATACATATAATAGCAAATAAGAAGGAAAAATATGAAATAATTTTTAGCACTCATTTGTCTAACTGCTGTTAAAATTTGTCTCTTTTTTACTTTTATTATGAACAGTAATTATCATATTTGCGTTGTTTTCAACGTTACATTATTTTCGAATCAGCTTTTGACCATATATTTGAATATTGTCGGTCATTTGAAAAATTAATACATACATACTTGCAAATACACATCACGTGTTTTATTCATCTACATAATTCATTGAAATTGATATTTTTATCCTACATACTTTCAGGAGACTTTCACTCTACATTCCTTCATGACTATTATTTTCAATTACGATGTTTTATTCTTGTATTTATCCGGAAAAATACTTTATTGAACTATATATAATTATCATTCTTGTAATTCGATAATTTTCTATTCTTAGAAAGGAATGATTCGATGATTTGTTTACTCAAATTTTAGTTTTAAAGACAGCTTTGGAAAAACAATATTTTTAAAGAAAAATATGAATTTCTTTTGCTATGCAAATTTGCTTTTCAATAGAGAGAATAGGTTGTTTAAAAAAATGCTGGGACTCGGAAATATTAAAATATAATTTATCAAAATAAGATACTGTCATGATTACATGCACAATTTTATCTACATAGAACTTGTATTCCAATTATAGATTATGTAACACTAGTCTTGTGCAGTTGATTCTATTTTTGATTCTCTTTTCAAACTGCAACCTACACCAACATATAGAGTTGACTCATATCAGTATTGTCTGTCTGTTTAAATAAAAAGATTATTGCTGAAAATGGCCAATACTGATAAAATCTTTAATAAAATAGAGAATACTAAACATAAATATTTATTGATATTCATCATTTCATCTTTATCGATTTTAATCTCTAAATAGATCTATAAACAAAGTTTCAAGTAACTACATTTCATTGAGATTCATTGTACAAAAAAGTGAAGTCCAAAAGATTAGTTTCATTTGTTGAAAAATTATAAATTCATGAAATGAAGTGAGGTAACGAAAAAGTTAAAATTGTACGTTAGGATTTTCTGCAAGTCATGAAATAATCTTATGTTTATTTTTTTTATTTAGAGCGTAAGTAATTGGTTAAGTTACATAGAAGTTACGTAAAAATAAAACTGATCATTTAAAAATCCATTTTTGAATATTAATTATTATTAAAATTGAAGGATAGATAATTGAATATCAACTATCTAAATTTTAATTTTAACATTCAATTTCAGACGAGGATGCAAGCTTTAACACCTGGTCCTGGAGGAGGAGGAGGTATGGTTGCAGTTTTCAGTAGAATGATACGACAAGAAGGAATCTTGAGACCAATCCGCGGAATCGGTGTAATGGTTGCTGGAGCAGGACCCGCTCATGCTTTATATTTTTCCTGCTACGAGTTTCTCAAAAACAAAATGCTAAGCTCAAAATTTCCATCTCAGTTCAACCACCTTATTTATGGAGCCTCTGGCTGCGTAGCAACTCTTCTCCACGACGGAGTTATGAATCCAGCAGAAGGTTTGAATAAGAAATTTTTTATCTAAAAAAATGCAAATGGGTTGTGTTAGAATAATTTCTTCATCTAATTCTGATTTTTATTGTATTTTTAAGTTGTGAAACAACGACTTCAAATATACAACTCACCCTACCGAAGCATAATGAGTTGTATCAGGCACGTGTATAATACAGAGGGTGTCGTTGCCTTTTATCGAAGCTACACCACACAATTGGCCATGAATGTGCCTTTCCAAAGCATCCACTTTATTGCCTACGAGTTCTCGCAATCAGTGACAAATCCAGAGCACAAATATAATCCTTATGCACACGTAGTCTCTGGTTAGTAAAATATTTTTGAACCTTTCAGAAATAAAAATATATTTATTTAAAAAAATTTTAATTCAATAAATTATTTGGTAATATTTTAGGTGGCGCGGCTGGAGCGATTGCAGCAGCAGCAACAACTCCTTTGGATGTTTGCAAGACACTTCTTAATACACAACAAGCTGGAGTTCGACCGCAGGGTATGGTGGAAGCTTTTAAAATGGTCTACAGGTTAAAAGGAGTTTCGGGATTCTTTCGCGGTATGAACGCTCGCATTCTTTCCCAAATGCCAGCCACAGCGATTTGTTGGACTACGTGAGTAAATTTGCAATATATTTTTGATATATTTATATAAAGGAATCATATTGTCATCCTCAATTGTATATTCATAATTAAACGTGCAATGAATAGAGAAAAATAAGAGAAAATTCATCATTAATTTCTCTTTTGTTAGAGATACATATGCTATTATTTATCGTGGATGCATCTTATCTTCTGCGTAGTTCGTATTATCTATAAACATAATTTATCGCACCTTTATCTCATTGTCAGTTATGTTTAACAAAATATTAGTGACAGTTGTATTTGCGCTTTGCAATATTTTGATCCTATATTATTAAAGCTCCTCGGCTTTGAAGAAAACATGCTCCTCATGCCTCACGCTTCCGAGATAGAATTGCTATTTATGTAGCTGTGAATGTTTAACTTCAATACTTTTCAATGTCATGTAATTTTTTTTTATTTTGTCCGAATGTTTTAATTTTTAACATCTCGTTCACTTTGTACCTTAAGAAAGTGTATTGACGTGACTTTTTTATGTAACAGATACGAATCTTTCAAATACATGTTACAAAAAGAACAAGGGACAACACATACGACAACAGAAACTAGCAAATGTGAGGATGTATCCAGCCTATCAGGACAATTTCAATCGCCAATCAGTCGAAGTACATTTCAAGGACCCGGACTCTACTTCAACAAGCAGACGCCTTCGACCGTCTTACTCGAAGTGACGAGAAGTTAGGTGGATCCTCTTCCTATTTGTTAAGTATTCACCCTGAAAAGTAAAACAAGCAAGACTTTGAGTTTCTTGAATTCAAAGATACTGCTTTTTATATTTCCAGAGTTTATTACCTGTGAATATAATTTTGTTAATTCGACCGTTGTTACGATGCTATTGATAAATGAGCATATGTATAGTACTCGCATAGTTCGATGACTGGAGATCATTGAAGAGCCAAGTGCAGGTCGCTGGCTCGATACAAAAAAGTTTCCCGTAATATCCTCCATACGTAATACAAAACTTGTTGTAGAAAATGATGCACTTTCTTCGTTTTCTTGTATAAATTATTCCTCAAATAAATCGCGCAATTGGAAATGTTACAAAAAATATCCACGAGATTTATTTGTAAAGTCACTAATTACGTCTAAATTTAAATTGCTATGTGATTAAAAGCTGCTAAAGACAGTAGAGACTTGTTGCAAAGTCGGTTGAAGAAGAAAATTCTCACAGAGTATTTTATATTCGTAAATGGAAACAATAACTAAACACTAAGTCCAGGACCTTTCAAGTTTTGTAATTAAAAAGCAATAAATTAGACTGGTTCCAGTTAAGTTTCTAGACTTTGTACCCGGAATTGAAAAGTATTTTTCGAAACTTGTACTTTTCGTGGGTATGTTAGGAATTTTCAATTTAATAAATCCAGTTTTTTTAACGTGTTAAAACTTAAATCCTGTACTGCAAAATATTCATCGTAACGGCATTAACAGCTGCCATTCCAATTCTAATAATTCACACTTTTTAGACCGTATGTAAACGATAATTACCTTTAAGTCTCGATGAAACATGAAATGAATGAAATATTCGTAAGATCAATTTAAAGTAGATGTTTCTTCGAGTCTAAAATCGGTTTTAAATATGAGAAAACATTTACGGGATGCATGCAGTTTATCGTCAAAGACGATAGATATTAGTTATCTTCGAGTTGAAATAATTTTTTGAAATATAAAGTATGTATTATAGAAGATTTTCTAGACAGCATTCATTCACGATTTCATAGAATGCAACATTGGAAATGATTTTTAAATGTTTTGATGCTAAAGTATTATATACCTTGAATTGAAATTCATTTTTAGTTAACTAATTTTACAAACCAATTTTATTTACATATTTAGATGGTATATGTAATCTTTCTTTGTATAGAATAATTTTCCTTTATCGAAAATTTAGGAACTGAGGTATTGGCAAAAAAACGTTAGAAGGAATCTCATCTGTTAGCAAAAGAAAATTATTTATTTCGAAACCTATAGGCTATGGGTTATGTGTTCGAAGAGAATTATGAAAAAAAAAATTATTAGTGATAGAAAGTTATTTTAACAAATAAGCGTCGTTCTTCCCGCGTTTGTCTTGCCAGTACATACTTAAATTATTGATTAAATGGAAAATTAAACCACAAAGAGTTAAAAAAATGTCAGACATAATTATTGGGCAAGTAATTATTTAATAATTACTCTCAAATTTATAACTGTATTGCACAGTATTGCTTCCCATGGCTGTGATTATCGAGTCAAACAACTTGATGTTGACTTTAAAAGGGAGTAATATCATGTGGAAACTCTTTCATTCACGCCATATTTATTTATTGTTATTTTTTTTGTATCAACCTTGCTAAGCAATCATCCTTCCACTGCTGCATTAAATATTGGTATTTCTTCACTTTATGTGCAGTTCGGTACATGAAAAAAGCAAAATGCGACTTCTTGCACCTCTGGTTTTAAGATTTTACTACATACTTCAATGAGAAACGATCGATCGTCGCATCTCTTAGTAAATTCATTCGACTTTGAATTTTTAATTGTTCAGTGTAAAAATATTCGATAAAGACCATAAAGACTGGCGAATGACTTTAACAAGAGATTGTCGTAGACTAATGTGTACATAGGCGCAGGCTCCCACAAATATTACCAGTACATAAAATAAGAATGATATTGTGCTAGAGTGTAATAAGAACTAATTATAATCAATGCTTAGAACAAAGCATTGAGTTAAGAAACTGTAAATAAACGATAAGACTACGAAGAATTAATTAGGCGTCACGTTACAGTTTTTATTTTCCTTTGCCTTCCAGTGACATCGTTTCTACGTATTCCTGTCCCATTATTTTAAACTAAAATTGTAAATAACAGCGATTGTCAAGTGTTACGTGTATGTACTTCTAACCTGGGATGCAACTCCTCACAACTCTCGGTGTTAAATTCTAAATTGAAATTTTGATAGTTCAAATTTCAGTACTCATATTTCCAGTTTTATTTTATAACTTGCAAAAAGAAATACATATGGCCCTTTCGGGTGGAGTCTGTGACACTCGCTGTCAGGCTTTTTTCACTTCAGTTATCGAAAATGAAAACAGAATTAGAATTAAATGGTTTATAAAAAACCGAGAACAACTGATGAAAAATTTAGAAGATTCAAAACTGAAGCAAAATATTGGAACAGATTTAATATCACTTTCTAAGGAGAGCAAGAAAAGTAGAAAGAGTCTAAGAGAAAAAAAAGAACATGTATGTTTCAGGATTTATTATTTTATTATATATTACTTTCAACCGTATTCTTAATTTTTTATTTCTGTTTTTTGCATTAGGATAAACGTAAACCCCCAACTGCTTTGAGGCCGACAAAAAATGAAGTTTTAGATACCAGTATTATGAAGCCAATTGATGCTAAGATAAAGAATATTCTTTATGAACCTGGAGTTGAAACTTACACTGCTGCGAATCAGTATTTATATGAAAGGTAATTTTTTTGTTTATTTTTTTTGTTTTTAAAGAAACAATCTGCTAATTCTGAATTATTAGGTGTTAATGTTAATTAAATTCACCCTTTCTTTAAATAACTTTTTAGACGTAAAGAAAAACCCGAAGATCGATTTTATTATCCAGAATGTACGAGCTGGATTTATGGTTGGCGTCTAAAAGATCATCCGCCAATTCCCACATCTCAAGTCGGAATTGTGAGAACATCTTTTCATAGTCGCGATGCTTCCAATTTAAAACGTGATCCTGATTGGTACAAAATCTGTCAAACCCAAGATCCCAAGAACTTCAACAATATATTGACTTACTAAAACTTTAAGTTTCTATTTAATCAGAAAATAAATCTGATATATTTTTATATGCCTTCTTTAAATATTTTTTTATTAATTTGAATACTGAGTTTCAATCACTGAAGCATTTAAAATCATCAATCTGGACTATAAAATACAATTTCTAAAGTGTGAAATTTAATATTGGTTACATTTATCAATCATTTCTACCGCATAAAAAATTCCACTTTCTTCTACCTTTTCTTCTTCTTTCTTTTGTTCTTTCTCTGGTTTTTTAGATGTTTTCTGAGCGAGCTCAACCTTCAAAAGGGATTCGAGGGACAATAAAAAATCAGCCTGACCTGGCACAGCACGAAAAGCAAAGTTAATAAACTTTTGAAATTGAGTCACGATATCAACAATTTTTGCCTGATACATTTTGTCATCTTCCTTCTCAAAAGGTTCTTCCTTCATTAATTCAATTACATGATTTGCCTCGAGTAGCATTTTTTGCAGAGCCTCAATTTGTTTCTACACAAGATATAATTTATATTATAATTTAAATCTATCTATAAAATTGTAAATGATATTTATTTCTCTTACAATCATCACAGTAGGTGACGACCTGTGATGAGTGCTATTATTATTATTTTCGAGATTAAATTTAAAAATGATGAGTGATTTTTTTTTACCTCAAAGGTCTGTTGCATTTCGTACTTTTCAGAACTACAACGCATTCTTTCTGAACACAAAACATACGTGAGATCTACGATTTTTTGTAATTCGAGTTCCTTCAGTGTAATTCGAAACTCTTCTTCTTTCTTTCTTATCATTTCTCTCACCGTTGTATCTGTTTTCAATCGATCACGCCTTTCAAAGAAAAATATATATTTTTTTTTAATTATATATGATTTAATATGTCAGAATTATAACTTAGAAGATTTAGAAGAAAAACTTTGTATTTTAAGCCAACCTCATGATTTGATTGAATTCTGCAATCATATTTTGTTTCTCGCGATAAAGATTGTTCTCAAAATGTTGGTACAAAGAAGTAACAATAAAGCCAATTTCGTCCCTCAGTTTTTTAATCATTTCTCGAGTAATATCTGCTCGTTGTTGCAAAATTTGTTCCTGCATTTTCCTTTGACATTCAACCATTGCTTTTTCTAATTCAGTCTGCAATTAATAAAAAAAAAATTTTTTTTAAAAAGTCGAATACGAACAAAATTCGACTAAAAACATCTCTTTTTGAGCTCTCACAAGTTTAAATCTTTTTCAAATCTATTTCCAGTCTTTATAATTTGTAAATAAAATATTACCCAATTTTCAACAGATATTAAATTTACCTCTAATTTTTTTTTTAAATTGCATTTTAATACCAAAATGCAGTTTTTATAACGCTCTTTAGTTTTTTGGAGAGACACTTCCACTGCTCTTCTTTTTTCGGCCTTGCTCATATTTTTTTCTTCAATAAGATCTTCATATAATTTCGATCTAATTTTCGCTTCAATACTCTGACGATATATTTCTAAAGATTCTTCCCCAATCGCTGCAACATTTTCAAAAAATTTAATACAACAATATAAAATTAAAGTAATAAAAGAGTAAAAAATGTAAGAGAACCTAATATTCCATCATGAGTGCACGCCTTGATAAAATTACTGTGAATCAGGTTTCTTAAACTGTTTTTCTGAAGTAAATGATCACTAGGTAAAATCAAAACTTCTTTCTCTGGCCCAACAAGTGACGGCGACGACTCCAAATATTTTTTTATTTTATCGTAGCTCTGATCAAAAACTAGCTTCGATAATTCGCTCCCTAATTGATTTTTTATTTCTGACTGCATTGTAAATGAAACTTTCCAGCCTTGCTACAGCATATACTAATTTCTCAACTTAAATTAAATATATATTTAAAAACTCTTTGCCATGTTCGCGGTTCACTATGAAACATCCAAATTCACACATTTCTACTTAAAATTTAAAACCAAATCTTCTTAGTTTAATTTGCAAGACATGAACATGTTTCCAACTCAAAAATATTATTTATTATTTTATATTACTTTTACATTACAATCCAATACATTCAAAATTTTGGCATTCAAATTTATACAGTTAACCCATTTTCGAGTGTCATCAAATGTCATCAAATGTCATGAATCTCATACATATATGTATATCGTGATATATGTATAATATTTTTATATAAATTGGTTTGTTTTTTATTTTTTTTCATTTAATCGTAAACGTATAAAATTTGAAAAATACTTAGCACATTCTGAAAGAACCTAGACTACCTATAATAAAGAAATTATGCTTTGCTAGGTGTAGAAAAATAAAATTTATTTCTATCAGTCAATGTTTAAGGTTTGACATTTGCTAAACGCAATTTGTTATCTTTCGTTTAATCTCACACTGGCTGAATAAAAATATTGTAAATCTAAGATATTGTAAATTACTTAGTAAATTATTGGAAGAAATAGTCTCAAAGAAAACGCAAAGCTTTAAAAGCAGTGAAACTCAAAGTAACATAAATCTCTTAGTATATAACTTAGTATATAAGATTTATCCTTTTCGCATTCTTAACAGCAGAGAAGAAAACGAATTTTCACAAAAAATCTTAAGGCAATAATACTGAACCCGTAAATGTAAAAGTATTCAGTTAGCAGTTATTAACACAGAATTCGTTAAAATGAAGTTAAGTGCTAGGATTGGATTACATTATATAGTTCAAAAATACTGAGCTGACGCATGGAACATTTAACATTTTAAAAATAATCGTGAATTGGATAAGTGGTAAGTTATCACAATATTCCCATAATTAACATTATGTTAATTACAGTTTGTTAATAGATAGTTTCATTACCAATTTTACTTGGCTCTAGTGGCGGCTTTAACAAGCAATTTGTGCCCCTCGACTTCAACACATTGAGTTTTTGCTATTGAACTTAATAATTCGGTGACTGCCTTTGCACTTTCGAAATTAATAAATGTATATGACTCATTTGGTTTTCTATATATTGAAATTATTTTGCCATATCTAGAACAAACAAGTTAATTATTATAAGAATGGAGATTCTGTGGAAAGAAAATGTAAACACAAAATAATTTGAAAATTCAAAAGCCATACCTGGTGAATTTTTTACGCAACATATTATCTGTAACTTCAGCAGTGGTGTTTCCTACCCAAATTGCTTTATCGTTCACTGAACCTTTGTTTGGAACTACAGGTTTTGGAAGAACAGTATTAATTATCTTCTTGGCTTCAGTAACAACTGGATTTCTAGAAGCACCTGTTGCTGTTTGAAATGAATTCACAAATTTCGAAGGACTGAAACAAAATGGAAATTACATTAATATCTTTTATAGAAATGAATTGATAATTTGTTAGAAAAATTTAATTAATTTGTTAGTTACCTTGATGGCAAAATGGACACTTTTTTTGGAACGCCTGGTTGGTATTTCAACATATTAGAAAGGATTCTAGTAAAACTAGGATTCTCTTCATCATCCGAGTTATAAATATCATCAACTTCGCATTCATTTCCGTAAGTATAATCGTCATCTTTGTCAACACTAGTCTTTTCTGTCAGTATTGAAACTACATCCTATCAAGATGCAAATTATAATTGTATATATAGCATAATTTTTAACATATTTCACGTTTTTGTTACTTTCATTTATGTAACTTAGTATTCTTAATAAAATAAAAGACTTACTGTTACAGATGAACGTTCTTTAAAAGCATCTAGTATATCTCTTTCTCGAAAACCCATGTAAAGTAATTGCAAGATTCTCACACGCATAAGTTCACGATGAATGTGTAAATTGATCTGACTAAAATTGTATGCCTCACTTAATTGCTTCTCAGCCTCTTCGAAATTCTATTTGAAAAACGAGTTAATAAAAAATTATTAAATCTTGTACACAAAATTATAAATTATAAAGAAGAATAAACTTTGGGCACAGAGTATTAATATTGATTAAAGTTGGTCAGATTTCATTTAATTTTCTTTTAATTGACACTTTGAATCTGAAATTGTGATCCTTTCAAAATAAAATATACGTACTTGCAAACCACAAAGTGCCTGACCAAAACGAAACTTGGCTTTAACAAGTTCTTCCCTCTCGTTAGTATACTTAATAACAACTTGTGCGTCTTTCAATGCTCTGCAAGAAGATTTAAATATAGTTACAAAATTGTAATAAAATTAAAATTTAAAGAAGAGATTTTATTTGGATATATTACTAATTTGATAAATACTTACAAGTTATATGCACCTAGTCTTAAATAACAAAAACTTCGATTGAGAAAGTGCCGCAAATCATAGCTGTTACAATTTATAGCTTTTGTCAAAGATTGTACAGCTAATGATATATTATCACTCATTATTTGTTTGTACGCCTCTTTTCCTAACGCAACCGCGTCTTGATATTCATTTCCGGTAGCTTTCGAGCGCTTTATCTGTGAAATTGAAAAATATTTATTCAATATTTAGCATAAAAATTAAACAAAATATAATGATTACTTTAAATTTTGGATTTGGTAATGTCATTAGTTCATTACGTTTGAAGAATCTCGGAAATGATTATACTAAATTACTCACCTTCTTAATAGTAAAATCAAAGTCAGGGTCAACACTCGGTTGCGCACTGGCACTCGAGGTAACTGGAGTAGTTTTAGATTTGGAAGGTAGCGCAGTTTTTTTCTCAACTGGCTTCTGTTCTACTGAAACTACAGCTTTCTTGTTGGCTTTTGTAAGGTCCGAAGTTTTGACTGCCTTTTCCTCCTTCTTAATTGAAATCTTCTTCTTCTTCAGAGCGTTACTTACAAAAGCTGAAGAAGCCATTTCATCTGGTAAATCAGTATCCACAGAAGCTTGGTCATTGTCCTCGCTTTCTTGAATATCAGCTTCATCTTGAGCAGATTCAAGACTTTCTGCTTTAGATTCAGATCGTGACTTATCCCTACTGATAACATCCTCTGGTTCTTCATCATTTGCTGCTACCTCATCATTATTCTCTTTCTCTGTCTCTGCCTCCTCTTCTTGATCTTTCTCTTTCGATTCTTTTTGCTTTTTCTTCTCCTTCTGCCTCTGCTTTTTCAATTTTTTCTTCGACAACTTTTGCTTGTTTGATTGTTTGATTGTTTTTTGTTTAGCTGATTCCTGAACGTTGGGTTCAAACTTTAAATCTTTACAACCTTCTATTTTAGTATCAGGTTTCTTTTCATTAGTCGTTAGCTTTGTGGTTTCTTTAGAAATTTTTGAGGGAGCATTCTCCAGGTTAGTAATTGCTCCATCAGGCATTACCACAAGTAAATTATTCAAAGAGTTTGTCGTGTTCTTTTTTTTTGCCTGTTTTGAAGTTCGATATTCTTCCAATTCTTCATAGAGACAAATATAAATGGTATCGTAGTCACAGACGTAGGCCTTTTCATCATTATAATTGTAGATACAATCATCTTCTTCAGTTTCATACTCATCGCTACATGTTTCAATCGTTGTAATAGCTGGATCTTTGAGAAGAAGATCCTGTACTTCTTTCATACGACGGAAATGTTCGTTGATTGTAGACATATTGAAAGTTTTTATTACCAATACACCTGGTGTATTTATTATCTGAAAATATAAATTATTATAATGTGAAATTATGGTTCTAAATTATAATAGGATATTTCTTATTTCACTCAGTGTAACAAGGTCACGCTGAGATGAAATTAACAAATGAAATCGAATTTTCTTCTTCAAAATTCTTTTAGTTTTGAATTTGAAATACGTGTAATAAATAATATTAGAAAAGGAACAAACCGAGCATACAAAAGGTGAAATAATATCAATAATACTGAGAACAAATGGTCCATAAACCAAAACCTTCAATGATAGTTCCGTATTTTGACATTTTGATACAGGAAAATTAAAATTTCCAAAAATAAATATGCTCATGAATGTTTTAAACCATTTCAAACCCAACGGAAATTGTTGTATCAGTTATAAACGAAACATCACTGCAAAACATCCTGGTGCATCATCGTTTTATAAAACATTGTATGTACTTACTCAACTGTATTGATAATCAAAGATGATGCAAACCCATCCTTGCAACACACCTGCAGTAACTGTGGAACTTGTGGAAGTATAAAAATTAAAAAGAAGCCTCATAGTGAAACAATGGTATAATAGACAACGTGTACTTACGGAGTGCAATGGTGTGTGATGGTGTGTAATGGGCTTTTTTTCCTTTTTTTCTTTCCGGCGCCGGTCTAAGCAAGATCTGAAGACCACTTTCGGACTTGTTCGGCTTTTCCCGGAAATTCCTGACAGCTGCTTATTGTACTGAATACTGAATATATATCAAAGAACACTTAAACAATGAAAAACAATGGAAACAAAATAGTATCCCCAAAAAAATGAAGAATTTTACGCGCAAAAATAAGTGAAAATAAAAAGCATCTTCTATAGAGCTTATACCAGTTTATACAGATCGCAACATATTCTTTGATATTGTTAATTTGATATTGTGAATCATGAGTTCTTCTTAGCTCACTGCTCACTGTAGCGACAGAATCCACAATTCCACACGTGTCGATCTGGTGTCGATATGGTTGTGTGGGGTGGGGTTGTGAGGGTTGTGAGAGGCTGAGAGCAATGAAACCATAATGAATGAAATGTTTCATTGAAACATTGAAACTTTCAAATGTTTCACTGTCAAAGTTTCATTGTTTCATAAAACTTTGAGGGAAAGGAGGGGAATATTATTTAGTATTTCTTTAGCAAAACTATGATATTTGTGAATGCGTTGAAGACAACTGTTAAATTGTTATATAAACGTAAATACTTAGAAATGCCTCAAGGAAGGCATTTGGTGCTTTTGAATTTTCCCGCCGCCATCTTTGAAACATTGAAATGTTTCACAAGGACGAGACACGAGACCCCCAAAGTTTCATGAAACTTTTCATTGGACCAAAGTTTCATGAAATTTTACAAACCCTACGTGTCGGTAGAGTTCGAAAATTCTCGGTAATTTATCTTTTGTCCTTCTCTTTCTTATAGCGCCATCTTTGTCTAGAAAAAGACGTCGCTATAGGAAAGAGAAGGACAAAACATAAATTACTGACAATTTTCGAACTCTACGTGTCGGCGCATGTGCGGCGTGTCCTACAGATTCCGCTTTGTGATTGGTTACCAGTTGACGATGATGGTGCCCTCTGGGTTACAGATTAAAAATTGAAATTGGCGCGAACGATGCCACATGACAGACAGTTTGACTTGCTTCAAATTCACGTGTTTGTTGTGCTTGTGTTGTAGCTTCTTTGTTAATTTTGTGTTTCCCTTTTAATCTGAAAGAGAAGAAACTTTTTCTAAAATATGAGTCAAGACACGGAAGGTTGTTCTGTGACATGTGCAGTAAAATTAGAGTGGTTAAACGCGGAAGGATGTATCACGAGAAAAGTTAACCACAAAACGGCGACCCTGCGCTTGATCAGAAATAATTTTCAAGAAATGCTTGTGGAAGTTCGAGCAGAAAAAGCAAATGCTGGGATAAAATTTGCTCTACGAGCTATATCTGTCTTCAATAGATTTATGGGTGAAGGAAAAGCTTCAATTAAATTTCAAGAGGATAAGTGTACTTTGTTTCTGTCGAATGCTCCAGTAGCTCAACTAGTGAATTTCTTAAAGACGATTTTCGTGAAAATGTCGAAACAGTCGGAAAACCCATCAAAGGGTTCAATGAGGGATAGATTACTTTCAAATGCAAAGGGAGGAGAAATTGATATTAGTCCTGCTACTGTAGCTGAACTAAATAAAGCGAAAGAAAAAGCTGGAATCGTCTCCAGAGCTACTGTAACAACTCCCTCGCCAACGAATGTCAAAAAGAGAAAATTTAATGGTGAAAATACTCCGAAGATTCCCAGGGCGAAAAAGTTAAATATGAGTAATCCTACTATAGGAGAAATGACGGAGGAACAGAAAAAAGTGCTAGATGCAGTTTTAGGAGGGAAGAATGTATTTTTTACGGGAAGTGCTGGAACGGGAAAGTCATTTTTGTTAAAAAGGATCATTGCTGCTTTGCCTCCGGATGTTACTATGGCTACTGCGAGTACAGGAGTCGCAGCTTGTCATATTGGTAAATTTGATAGTTTTTCTGAATTAGTTCTATTCGATATTACAAAAGAGTAAAAGTTCCATTTATGAACAAAATAACTTAATAAGAATGATTTTAGTTTACGTTGCAATAATTGATTAATTGTAATATGTTTTCAAATTTTTACTCTTCTAAACGCGAAACTCATTTATTTTCCAGGTGGAATAACTCTTCATCAGTTTGCCGGAATAGGACTCGGCACAGCATCAATCGAAGCCTGCTGTAAAATGGCATCAAAGTCAGCAGCATCAACAATGTTACGAAAAACAAAGCACTTGATTATAGATGAGATCTCAATGATTGACGCAGACTATTTTGAAAAAGTTGAAGCCGTCGTTCGCTATATTCGCCGAAACAACAAACCGTTTGGTGGAATTCAACTAATTCTATGTGGTGATTTCTTCCAACTACCTCCTGTTTCTAAACGAGAAGATAAAGTAAAATTCTGCTTTCAAAGCAAAGCCTGGGTGAACTGTGTTCAAGTAAATTTTGAACTACGCGTGGTTCACCGTCAAAAAGACCCAATCTTTATTAATATTCTCAACAATGTCAGAATAGGAAGAATAACTGAAGAAATCACAGAAAAATTGAAAGCTACTGCGAGTCAAAAAATCGAAAGCGATGGAATTTTAGCCACCAGGTTGTGTTCCCATATAAACGAAGCGAACGAGATTAATGATTCACAACTGGAAAGACTTCCAGGTGATCAGAAAGTATTCGTCGCTGAAGATTCAGACAATATGATGACAAAATCTTTAGACCAGCAACTTCCAGTTCCAAGCAGACTTGTTCTGAAAGTTGGAGCGCAAGTTATGCTTTTGAAAAATATTAACGTGAGCACTGGACTTGTAAATGGAGCAAGAGGAGTCGTAGAGAGATTTTTAGATGGCAGTCCAGTTGTTCATTTTAGAAACGGAGGAGAATACCACGCAAAAATGGAAACGTGGAGTATCAAAACTGCAGGTGGTGGAATCGTTCAAAGAAAGCAAATTCCTCTTAAACTCGCCTGGGCGTTTTCTATTCACAAGAGCCAGGGTTTAACTTTAGATTGTGTAGAGATGAGTCTCTCGAGAGTATTTGATGCTGGACAAGCCTACGTGGCACTTTCGAGAGCACAAAGTTTAGAGAGTCTAAGAGTTTTAGATTTTAATGCGAAGCAGGTTTGGGCGAATCCATTGGTTCTAGAATTTTACAAAAACTTTAGGAGACGTATCCACGAAATGGAATTGATTCCGTTGGGAAGAAAAGCTAAGTCTATATGTTAACATTTACGTAGATAATTATTAAATTCAATTTTGATGTTTCAACTTTAACTGCAAATGGAAATCTTTTCAGTTCAATAATTCTAAGACTGACACTAAAAGAACCAAGCTCAGTGTAAAGGTACAGTGATAGCCTAAGTAATTTTGATATGCAATTATGTGTAAATAATACGTGTGTAATTGATATTTGTTTATCCTCGACAATTTCTGTGAAATGGAGACGTTTTGTGACCGACTCATAAACGCATGAGTTTTATAATAGTAATTGATCGTGAACTATGATATAATTTGCAATAAAAGGCACCTTATTGATACTGCTTAAGCTTTCTAGTTTTAAAGATTCTCCTGTAAGTTTTTAGAATTATCATTGGTTTTAAGAAAAAAATGAAATAAACGTTGAACGAGTAAATAAGGAACAAAAATCAAATATATTACAATGTTTATAAACCTTTACATCAGGATGTATAAAATATTTAAATATTGATGCTATAGTACTTACAAGATATACAAACAGTGAAAAGCCTTAACAATCGGAAACTGTGATTTCTATCGCAGGTATGTAACGCCAAATGTGACTAGCATTTGCGCTTTCTGAACAAATCGAATTTGCATTTAGATTTTGCTCACGACTACTGCACTGAATGTCTATTTTGTACTGGCCTGAAGTTAGAAACACGACTCGGCACTCATGGAATGCTCGTCCAGATTCTTGAAGCTGTAAAAAATAAAAATCTTTAAAAATAGTTTCAAATAATGTTCTACTTCTTTTTATTAAGCTATTGCATTATTTATAATATTTCTGATTTTATTAAAATTATACCAAGTCAATTCAGTAATTGGACATTATTTACCATGGGAAGTAAAACTTTATTAGAACCAGCGATCGATAACCTCGTATCCAGTCGATAATTACTGACTCCGTTGTGATGATCCTGATAAAAGTTTATAGATAATATGAGATCTCGTAATGGGTTCTCAAGAGCGTTGCAAACCCCAACACCGACACTAACGCATTCACCTAAAGCGCAAGTTAATTCATCTTGGGCTTTAAAAACTGTGTCGTTTATTTTAACCTCTGCAACAATTTTAAGAAACTCATCAAAAATTTATTTAAACGTTAAGGATACATATCCAAAGTGTTAAAAACTAATTACATATATTAATATATTTAAAACAACGTACGTACCCCACTGCAACGGACTCATTCTAACTAAATCCAACATGTCCTGAGTTAAAGTAATTCCAGATAAATTTGCTTTTCCGGTCAATTCTGTGCCTAGCAAATGCCACTTCAAATCTACCAGCGAAGCTATGTGTTCCGCACAAATCTTCTGCAGTTCTCCACTATCTAAATCTTCTTTTAACTGTAAAAAAAAATTATAGAATATAAAATTAATTTATTTAAAATTTCTTTTCCTTTTCAGAATTTTAATCTAACAATGAAACTTTAATAATATTAAACTTTCAAAATACCAAAATTATCTTACCAGAGACAATTTACTAAGAGGGCACCGATTAACAGGCACAGGAATTCTGCAAGGTTCTCGGCCTTCCATATAAATACATTTATTCTGCGTGTAATGTAGTTCCATCTCATGATGCGTCATATTATTTACATCTAATACGAGATAAAATTGTGAAGGCCTGCAATAAAAATTATTTTTTAAAACAAAATCAGAGTGTTAGTCAGATATCCTGGATATAGTATTAAAAAATAAATTGAACTAAAAAATATCAAACTCACGTCTCAGCAGGAAGAACATCCCAACTCGTAATTTGGACACTAGGCAAAATTTCCATGGTAATAAAAACGGAAGAAGCTCTGCAATAACCAGATGTCAACCCTCCTGCTCCCGAATATCGTATCCTCAGTTGACCTTCTATCACATTCGAGGAATGAAGAGGTACGGCGAGTTTCGATAATCGTGTGCTAACCATGGATGAACTTCCAGAATTTGTACTTAATCCTGAACGGAAGGAAGAGGTCAACTCTGATTGTCTTTTTGTGTGATGTGATAAAGAACTTAATCTAGATGGCAACGAACTGGAACCCGATTGAGTCAACAAACTGTTTGATTGGCTCATGTAGGCACTGCTATTAATATCTGAAAAATATCAGACACGTGTATTTAATTTAATTTAATCTATTATCATGAAAATGTTATACAAAATTCGTCAATTTTGTTAACTAATTTACCATGACGTGAAGAAGGTATAACAAAGTCCATAACAGCGGATAAATATAAAGTCAAACTAGCACTTTCTCCTGGTTCTAAAGGCAATTGAGTGTTTAGATTCTCTTCACTCCATTTAAAAACTTTAGCTTCAGTTGGGGCATCTAAAGTTGATTGTATAGAAACTTCGAACATCTCTATTGGAACTTGACCTATATTCATTATCGTAATTGTACATTCAGAGCTGAAATTTAATTTATTTCTGTTTAAAAGTAATTTCTTTCATTAATTTTATTTAGAAATCTAAATATAAATCCTAAATACCTTTCACCCCCATATAGAGAAATACTCGCACTCGTCACAATATTTTCTCCAGAACTAAAACTAGCCGTCTGTGGTAAACTAGTAGAAAGATCTATCCTTGGCAAAGCAGGAACGACTTCCACAGAATACTGAGGATGTGGCATTTGTTCCATGTACCTTAATCTGCAATTAGACTTTACACCAAGTGTATGTGTACTGAATCCTAAAATTTCAAGATCGCCGACTTCTTTCGGTTTTCCAGCTAAAGTCACAGCAATCGGACCCGATTCCGCAGGCAGTGTTATGCTCTCTGGAATCGATTCAAAAACTACTCCACTTGTTAAGAGTCTCATATTGGAAACGTGAAGTTCAAAGGGCAGAGGATTGACCAACTGCATCGTCGCTTCGCAAATGTCCCCATCCACCCAAAGATAATCTAACAGAGAAAAAATATTGATAAGAGGCCGATCTTTCTATGGCGAATTTGTTTCTAGAATTTTGTGTAGACTCACCGACTTTGCTTTTGGAAACATTTTTTCGTTCCAAAGAGCCAAAGTTGATAGGCGTGAATAAAAAGGGTCCGTGATCTTCCTTCACCCTTTCAATTTTCTGAGGCTGAAGATGCGGTTGTAAGTTTTTCAGAGCAAAGGATTTCGTCTTCGGAATGTTTGTTAAGTTTGCAGGCGGAATAACGGTTCCGGAATCTAAAACAAGAGGAACTGGAGCTCCTTCGCATTGTTGGGATACCGACAGAAGCTGAAGGGCCGTTTCTTTTCTTTCATTTGGAGACAGATTATTGTACATAGTTTGCAATAAAAATGTAAGATGTCGAGTTGCGAGAGCTGGATTTCCCATTCGATTCGCTGCAGCAACTAACTCGTTTATGACCTGAATTTGAATCGCAGGCCATCCTCTAAGTGTATCTGCAACCATTAAATTATGTTTATAATCAGATAATTGGAAAATTGGAGGTGGAGATAACAAGATAAAAAAAAAGTTAAAATAGAAATTTCGTTAGTAAGATTAAAAAATTAATCTTCAAATTACCCCAAGGCATGTCTATTGGATCGAGAGATAATTTGAAACCAGCAGTCGCCTGAAGCATCAATTTGTAACATTGCTGCCAATCTGGATTTGGATTGTGTTGAGACACATATCGAGTAGCTGCTAATCGCGTGCAAAAAGAAGCTTTTCTTGTAAATCCGAAAGAAGTATAGAGATCTGATAATGTAGTAAAACGATCAATCTAAAAAGAAGTATTTATTGATGAATTCGCGGTAAATGACAATGATTTTCATATTACAGTATTATTAAATTTTTCTATTTTACCTTCTCTTGTTCACTCATTGTCAAGTTGATGAATACCACGTTGTTCAAAAATGAAGCTGCTTGAAGAGCACAATTTTGCTCTATTGAAATCCTTGTTGCCTTGAAGCTTGCCTCAGTTTCAATGATCCCTGCGTTTTGGTATTTACTATAATGAACAATAGCCTCTCGGTATTTTTTAGAGATATCTTCTGGTGATAAAATATTGGGCATATTGCTTTTAACTATTTCAACACTCGGGGGAGCTGGCAAGTTATTAAAAGCTTGCGATCCTCGTCTGGAAATTAAAGTTTTGTATTTATTTAGAACTCTGAAAATTTACCAAATTTCAATAACATTTGAAGTATATTTAAAGATATACCTCTGCTTTCCAGGACTTCCTTCTTGCAAAGAAGAGTTCCTTTGTAAGGGCAGATTCCTACACATATTCGGGTATAAAATCAAAGCACTGGCAGCACACAATCCTTCGTAAGCAGCTCCAAGCCACAACCAATCATTAACAGCTTGCAAAGTGCCAGCTGCAGAATTATAATGACTCAAAGCATCAGCAGACAAGCCAGCTTGAAGACAAAGATCTCCCAAATGTTTTGTCATTCGACCAACACATCTTTTCTTATTATTCCTCGATTCCAAATCCAGTCCTATAAAATCCCTTTTCTCAAAAGGAGCCAGAAGCAGAGGAACTTTATCTAATTTTTCTCTCGATCTTTCCAATCTCTTTGACTCCAAAATCCAAAACAGATTGTTAAAACACTCAGTCATCTGTGCCTCTAAATCCGGGCAAGTGTCATCAACGTAGAAAACAGCCCTAGTTTTAAAATTCGAAGGAGTCGTGTAATCAGGTGGAGGTTCATTTAAATTCTCCGACGCCACAGGTCCAAGAAAAACAGCTCTCGAGTCGTACAAAGTGGCATTGTACTTGACTTTTAAAGTCTCGTGCAGTCTGCAAAGTTCATTGAGTTCCACTTGATTGTCGTACTTTCCAAAGGTGATCAGACCTAAGAGTCTTCTGTGGGTCTGAAAATCGCCCCAGTCGTTATTTTCCACGGGATGATCCTTAACGAATCGCATTAAAATTTCCCTCGTTCCTCCATTGGAATCCACAACGGAAATTCTGCTTCCAGCTTTGACAATTCGCTCGCAGATTTTGGCTACTGTTTTTTGCTTAATTTGAGTGCCAACTGTTTTTAAAAGAATGAGCAGAGCGGCATGGTCGTGAGCAGTTTGGTCGTAATCGGGATGTGACATTTTATTGTCGGGCACCGGACTCGACAAGAGGACACTTACTGCTGCTCGCATTTAAAACTTTCTAACATTTGGCAATATTTAAAATTCACTTACTTTTTACAGATTCATAAATTAGATTCTAGACTAAAAAAAAACTGATGAAAATTGACGTAATATGAATTGATGAAATATACGTTGAAAATCTATCTCAATAATATTTATAACCTCCAGCGAATGACAGCCAGCTGACAGATCAGTGTAGAGACCGCCATTTTTAAATACCCGACTTTTTAAAGCGTAAAGTACATCAAGTTACATATATGTGTATGTACATACATATATAGTATCTTCCGCCAATCAGAAGAGCTGATTCAAATGATGAACTTAAATTACAGTCAGAGATTAATATTACCTTTAGATGATTTTAAAAACTTTTAAAATAGTTTTTTTTTAATTCTATTAAGGTAACGCATTACTGTAGAATTATAAATATTATAATGTATGTTATAAACGTAATAAATAAAAGTGGTATGCCGATATAAATTTATATTTATTGAATTCACACGAGAGCTAATGATCTTGTGAATTACATATCTTTAACTCTAACGTCTCTTATAATTTTATCATACATACACGTATATATTTGTTTTTCTATAAAAATTGTGGCACAATCAGCAGTAACAGATTAAATTAATAAGAAACATTTTTACTGTAGTTCTAGGCGATCAGTGTCTACCAAATATGATAATGATTTGTCCATATACTATATTTATGTAATATACGATTCCGGAAAATATTGACATCATAGTTTGTAGATAGAATATAATATGACATTCTCAACTGTACTATTCTATATATGTATAAGACTCAATGTTTTACTGGACACATATAACAGTAAAAGGGCAAGATCGATTATTTCGAATTACAATAATATCTTTTATATAGTAAATCATACTGTGAATTTTCTGTAAAACTCGTACATGTTACTAAAAAAATTGCATATACTTATGAGTTTATACAAATGAAGTATCTCAAATTATAAAATAACTAGAACCTTAGTTGGCACTTGGAATATTTGAGAAAATAAAGAGCACACTACAATAGTGTTTCTTATTGTTCTATTCTAAATTCTAATCAATGAAAACTGTTTCTTTTTAATATCGTGTGCGTGAAATACCGCAGGGGTAAATTTAAAAGTGTTTTTAATACTGAAAATAAAGCTTAAAAGTCGCAACAAAAATGGAAGGCATTTTTGGCTTTGATTTTGACAAGTTGCTTACTTGGCTTTCGTGTTTCTACATAACTCTTGTCTAGAAAGAACAATTATAACAATGAAAAATCTTAATTTTTAATTAGTGATATCCTAATTTAGAGTAGCATTAATTTTATCTCTAGACAATGGCCATAAGTTGTTTTAAGTGAATCATATCTTCAGAATCAGACCAGTCTTCATCATAAGGAATACTTAGGAAGTTCAAAGAGCAAGATCCATATATCATTCTTGCCCCTACACAGCTACTATTTTGCTAATATTTTATCCATATTCAATGTTTAGATATCCACTCTCCTAATTCAAAAAGAAGTTATCAGTTATAGGCGTATAAAGTTAAAATTTATGTTTAAATCATAAAGAGTTTAAATTGAGTATCAAGTCTTGTACTCTTGTGCTTAGAGAAGAATCTTTTTTTCTTAAGAATTGCAAAATTAAGCGTTTCGAGATGATTTCCCTGTAATTTGTTATCCTAGATACTGATAAAAATAAATTTTGATGAATGAGTCAAAGAATTGTTTAAAAATAGAATTTTTGATAATTTTAATATAATTCTATTTAGAAGCATTAAGTTCAGATTTATCAGTATCTGCTAAGTGAAAGTAAAAGAACGGGTTTATGGCTTTTTGTATTTAAAGCATCGGGTCGGAATGGTCCATTATGTTCTTGAGAAGACTGCCGGACATTCTAAAAAAGATAAATTCAATTGTGGAAATTCTGAGATTTTGAAAATTTGAAATTGTTGAGTTTGGAAACTTACTTTTTAATCATGTGGTCGTAAATGAAAGAAGGAATTACTGTGACTGTAACAATATCTCCTGCATTGTCAATTTCGACTGTTATTTCTTTATCTTTCAAACCAACTACGTTCTGAAAATTTGATTATCATCAATTAAATTCAATTCAATTAAATAATCAGCTTGCAAAAATGCTTCAATTATAATTTGAAAATAAGTGAATAATTATCTTTTAAAATATTCGTACCTTTCCATTGATTTCGAGGATCTGGTGATCTGTGAGAAGTCCGTTTCTCGAAGCAGAAGAATCTTTAACCAGGGCGACAATTTTCCCATTTTTGAACTGGAAACCAATGTGGCCTGAACTATCCTTGTGCATCGTAACCGTTCGTTCGAAAGGTCTGTACAACAATTTAAAAAATGATAAAAGCGATTGCGAACTGATAAGTCTCTTCATCAGAATTTAAAAATGACATTTATTTTCAGAAACGAATTTGTATATTACTGCATTCTATAAAAACAAGCTTACCTGTCTCGAACGACAACTTTGATTCCGCTTACTGAGGAATTGCGGAAAATCTTATGAACTTGATCCATGGAATATCCGGCAACGGATTCACCGTTGATGTCTAAAATCTGATCACCGAATCTCAAACCAACCAAAGCAGCAGGAGAACCTTTTGTTACTAAACAGACAAAAATTCCGTTGTTCACGGAGTGAACTCGAATTCCAATCTTTCCGCTTTGATCCTTACAGAGTGTCAACTAAAATAAATATTTACAATAAAAGTTCTTTTTCAATTAATTATTATACATTATTCTGCGTGAAAAATTCACTCTTTATTTTAGTAAATTGTTATATTGAGAATAAATTCAAGCTTACTTCTCTAATTCCATTTGTAACGTGAGCTTTTTGCAACGCTAGTGATTTTCCAGAAACTGGAGCAGTCATTCCTGCTAGTGGACCACTTTGTGTAGAGATTGCCACTTCCATCTGATAAAATGGATTTTTTTTTTTAAATATATATAAATTTAATTGAATATACAGTAAGAGGTAGCAAACAATTTACTTACAGTTTCGCGATTAGCGACAGCATGTTCAGGCATGTTTTGAGCAATCGCATTTTCGCTTAGTTCAAGTCCCATGTATTCTCCCAAAAAAGGGTAGAGGGTTCCGGAGTCATCCTGAATAGGAGATATTAAAGGCGGAGCTGAAGGAACAACAGGATGAGCTACAGGAGCAGAAGTAATGGATGGAACAGTCGGATATTGAGATTCAGCCTGAAGCTGAGCCTGAAAATGAAATGCAAGTTCTATAGACAAATATCGATCAGAGGGTATAGATATTTTTAGTAATTAATAAGTTTTGATGTCAATTATGAGTGTCATGAACTTACCTTCATCAGCTGATCCACCTTCATATCCTCCAAGGAAGGATAGAGCGACATTATTTCCTGTTTTACTGAAACTAATATACGTTTTTTTTTCAATTGTATATGAATTTAGTAAAAGCTACGTAGACACAAAACCTAATTTCAATTGAGAATACTTTTTAAAAAGAGACATTTATCTTCGAAAAGGAATCTTGAAGAAATGCTGATTCATTTCTGGTCTAAATTGATAGAAGATTAAAAGTATTTTAGAATTGATTCTAAAATTTGACATTATTTCAAATAATGTTAAATTTTAAAGTCAATTTACATTTTTTAACTCTGGAAAATTGATTATGATAAAATTACCAAATTAGAGCCTTCGGGATGAAAATTAAAGATGTAAAGTAATATAAATCAGTTGCAATTTTATGAAATAAATTTATACTGTTATATTTATGGAACAATTATAATGAAATATTCGGATCTAAAATAATATAATGAAAATTTAGAAATGAACACTTTTTTAATAAACTATCCTGCTACTTAAATATTTGATAGGACACAAAACTTTGTTGTTTGCTATAAATTTGATAGTAAGTTTTATCAGTTTTGTATTGCTCATATTACTTAGAAATAAATGATTATTCAGAATCTGTTATCTATGTTCTAAATATCGACAAATAATCTGAAACCATTGCATTATGAACTTAAACAATTGAAACTATTCTTCATTATTGTAAATGTCAATTGTCAAAAGATTAATAAACTTCTCTTTTCTAAGGGAAAAGAGAAATTGCTCTTTCAGAATAGAGAATATTACATATAGAATTTTTAGGAGTGCTTAGACTCAGACAAAGCACTTGATGAAATATTTTGTTCTCACCTAGGCTGGATCGAAATTTAACCCTCAAAAAGTTCACTACTTACTTTTCAGTGTCAGAGTGGAAGTTTCTTGAACTGAAGCCTTTTCACAGGAGTATGAATCACAAATTGAAATCCGCTCTGTAAATTCCTTACCATCAACAAAACGTCAACACCTTTCACCCATATAGAGACACACATAGAAACATGCTAAGTTTCAATGTGTGTGTGAGTGCTAATCGAGTTGAGTAATTATTGCAAACTTTCTTCCCTCCTAAGAAAATGACTGCTTTATAATTTTTTAGATAAAGAGAATACCAAATTATATTAAAATTAGAATGTATAGTAAATTAACCGTCAATCTGCTAGACTTGATTATAATACATATAAAATTTACTTGGTAGCTTGATAGAATTTAATGTTATATTTCCAAGAAGAAAGTAATTTACACGAATTTTGAAGAACATTTCAGGAAATATTCTGTTAAAAAAAGAGAGGTTAGAAATGACAGAGGAATAGGGTTGCAATGTTGCAATGGTTGCAATGAAATGTTTCATTGAAACATTGAAACTTTCACTTGAAACTTGCAAATGTTTCACTGTCAAGCCTGTCAAGTTTCATTGTTTCGTGAAACTTTGGGGAATATTATTTAAATATTTCTTTAGTAAAACTATGATATTTGTGAATGCGTTGAAGAAAATTGTTAAATTGTTATATAAACACTTAAAAATGCTTCAAGAAAGCAATTTGAAGGAAGGCATTTGGTGCTTGTTTTGAATTTTCCCGCCGCCATCTTTGAAACTTGAAATGTTTCAAGAGACCCCCAAAGTTTCATGAAATTTTACAACCCTACAGAGGAAAAGGAACTAAAGAGAGGAAAGATTCGTTTATGTATAACGTTTATAACTTTATAGAACGGGTAAAGCAGTTATATTTAAAGCATATCATGTCATCTAGAGTATACTAATTTATTCATAATTTATATAATCAATTAATAGAATAATAAAAATTGATCACGACAACGATTTAATCTTAAAATTGTATCAAACTGAGATTTGAATTTCCCTCCATTTTGAATAACCTTTACGTCGATAATGAAGGTACCGTAATCCGTTATCATGAGATCATTTTTGCAATGATTTTTCTGATAAGATTATGTAACGTAATATCATTTTCTATTGAATCAGATACAAGGCCACGCGCAAAAAGTGATTTTAGTGCAGATAAGTAAAAACTGATTTCGCGGATCTTTGATTCTTAAAGCTCGTAACCCAATTAGTGAATTATCTTGTCACTTTTAGCTATTATTGCTCCGAAAAATTTCGATCAATATTATTTTCGCGCTGAGTCAAGCCGCGATCGGAGCCGGAGGTCACGTCTGTAGGTCATCTTTTAGTCTGCTGCGATCGTTCTTGGTGGTCTGTCACGCATTTGGGTGAGATAAATTTATTCAAAAATATACCTGGTATTTGTTAAAACAGCTATCTCAGTTAACTGAACTATATAGAATTATAGACCACTTGACCTGCTCCTAAAATCTCTAGTTTCGTCATATCCGTGTTAAATAATTTTTCCATAAACTATGACTTTAAAATGCTCTTGTTACGTGCCGGAAATTCAATTTTGTTTCAGAAACGTTGAAATAATGTTTCTTTCAGGGTATTTGAGCAAACTAATTGTAAGGTTCCTTCGAAATTTGGACAATTGCATTAATTTTCAGAAACGTGATCATCTGATTTTTTGACCTTCTCAAGGTTACGGATAAATGGTGAACTCGTAAGAATTTTATAATTGGCGAGGTTTGAATTGATAAAGTTTAATGTTCGTAGAAGGTTTTGGTAGAAAGAGGAGAAATAAGTTTGTAAAGAAGTTATCATTGTTTTTATTTCGTTCGATTTTGATTTGAGATTAAACTCTAATAGCTTAAGGGTGTTGCAGCGTCGGATAAAAAGTAATTTCGTAGATTTGATCCCAAATTCACAAAAATGCACTGTTTTAAGTACCGTTTGGCAGAGAAGTGTTTCTCGATGTGAGGAAGGGGGCTTAGTGTCTGTTTTTCTAAAAAACTAATTTTTTTGGCTAAAATGGAAACGTTTCGGCTATGGTTAGGATTTAGGTTAGGTTAGGCGAAACGTTTCCATTTTAGCAAAAAAAATTAGTTTTTTTGAAAAACAGACACTAAGCCCCCCTCCTCACATCGAAAAAAACTTCTCTGCCAAACGGCACTTAAAACCGTGCATTTTTGCGAATTTGGGATCAAATCTACGAAATGACTTTTTTTCCGGCGCTGCAACACCCTTAAATTAGAATTTAATCCATTAGTTAATTACAGTTTTAATTGCAGAAATTCAACCTTGAAATACAGTACTAGCACCATGCCTATTCAGAGTATTAAGGCTCGTCAAATCTACGATTCTCGTGGTAATCCAACTGTAGAGGTAATTATTTGACTAAATTCGGAAATTGTAAATTAATTTTCGTTTGTGAGGAACATTTTTTAAACTGTTTCGATATTAGGTCGATTTGGTTACGGAACAAGGATTGTTCAGAGCAGCAGTACCTTCTGGTGCTTCCACTGGTGTTCATGAGGCTCTTGAGCTTCGTGATAATGACAAATCCAAATACCATGGAAAGTCTGTCTTCAAGGCAGTCGATAATATCAATAACCTCATTACTCCAGAGTTGTTGAAGGTAATTTTTATACTTTTAAAGTATTTCTGAATGAAGAATTATTTAAAAACTCTCTTTTAATTTCTTTTATCTTTTTCAACTCAAGGCTAACTTAGACGTCACTCAACAAACCGATATCGACAACTTGCTCCTGAAGATCGATGGCACACCGAACAAATCAAAATTGGGAGCCAATGCCATTTTAGGTGTTTCTCTTGCTATTTGCAAGGCTGGAGCTGCCAAGAAGGGAATTCCCCTCTACAAGTAAGTTCCTGGTTTAAGTTTAAAATCTAAACAAGAGAATAGAAAATTAATTTACTGAATAAAATCAAAAGCTAAATTAGAAAATACATTTTCAAATATTACAACCACAGAAACTATTTTAATTAATCGAAAACTTTAATTATTTGTACAGATACATCGCAGAATTAGCTGGAAACAGTGACATCATTCTTCCAGTTCCCGCTTTCAACGTGATCAATGGAGGATCTCACGCAGGAAACAAACTAGCCATGCAAGAATTTATGATTCTTCCAACAGGAGCAACAAACTTCACCGAAGCCATGAAGATGGGTAGTGAAGTCTACCACCACTTGAAAAATGGAATTAAGAAGAAGTTTGGTCTTGATGCCACCGCTGTTGGTGACGAGGGTGGCTTTGCTCCTAACATCTTGGAAAATAAGGAAGCTCTGAACCTTATCACAGACGCTATCAAGGTATACTTTTTAATTAAAACTTGACTTTCAAGTAATGCTTAGAAAGTGGATTTGAATTAAGGTCTCAAATTCTATTTAAACTTTCAGGTTGCAGGATATGAGGGCAAGATTAAGATCGGAATGGACGTTGCTGCTTCTGAGTTCTACAAAAATGGAAAGTACGATCTGGACTTCAAAAATGAAAAGTCCGACCCCAACACTTATCTTGAACCAGAAGCATTAAAGGCTCTTTACTTAGACTTCGTCAAGGAATTCCCGATCGTCTCTATCGAGGATCCCTTCGACCAGGACGATTGGGCATCCTGGACTTCCATCACTGCTTCTACCCCCATTCAAATCGTTGGTGACGATCTTACTGTTACTAATCCCGAAAGGTACAGATGAAACTTACACATGAATTAGCCAGCTATTGAAGTAGATTCTAATTTAAAAATCTTTTCCAGAATCAAGACTGCAATCGAGAAGAAGGCCTGCAACTGCTTGTTGCTAAAGGTAAACCAAATTGGAAGCGTGACAGAGTCGATTAACGCTCACAAGCTCGCGAAAAGCAATGGCTGGGGCACAATGGTTTCCCATCGTTCTGGAGAAACCGAGGACACGTTCATCGCCGATTTGGTCGTTGGTCTCTCCACAGGTCAAATCAAGACTGGAGCTCCTTGCCGTTCTGAGCGATTGGCTAAATACAACCAAATTCTTCGCATTGAAGAAGAACTCGGAAGCTCTGCCAAGTTCGCTGGAGAAAAGTTCCGCAACCCACAAGCTTAAAGCAATGGTCTGAAAGCATTTACCAGACCTTGAATTGTTATTATTACACTAGCTGGTTCTCATACACTGTAATATAACAATGCATTATTTTACGATCAACGTTGCGAGTCGACGGTGATTCTCTATACAAAGGCCAAGTTTTGTAATCTCTAAATTCCAACTACAGTCAATCGGGTTTTCTAATTTCAGGATGCCTACTTTGCTCTATTTTTCGAAGTAGAGAAAGAAAGTGGCGCAGTTTAGATTCTGAAACATTGGTCGATTGTGATCTATAATATATTTTGCGTCAATTTTTTGTTTTGTTTGAATTATTGTTATTTCTAGTCTAGGCCTGTAAAAAACATTGAGAATAAACTTAGTTTATTACTTATGGCTCAGGCAAACATGAAAGTGATAATATGCACTTATTTAATATGTGAAAATTTAGCTTTATTTTATTATTTTATTAGAGGCGCTTTTAACTTTACTTCATAGAAGAAAAGAACATATGGCTTGTTAATCCTGTTTCGTGACGTTGAACTTAAAAAAAATGTAGAAACTTGAAACATTTCGGAATCTTAGAATACCTTGTTGATTGACAGATTGTAAAAAAAGGCTTGTATTGATTCATGAAAAATATCTGAGAGAGAATACTTACCTTATTATTCTCGCGACCATATCGATGTATGCAAAATAATGAATAAAAGTTTAACTTGTACAAAAGTCGTTTTTGTTCCGAGTTCTTGGTAATTTTAAGAATTAGAGCGAGTTGAAAATAATACGTACTGTAAGATAAAATGATAATCGTGGGAGAAAATAATCCAGGAAGTCTAGAAAGCAAATCAATTTGTTCGTGCAACATTATTTTATTACAAATTATAACATTAGAGACAATAATTGTACAATATTATATATAATATAATATAGGGCTGATCATTCATTTTTCAATATTTATTAATTAATTAGATAATTTACTTTCTGTATATTACATAACATTACGTGAAATACTGCGTACAAATACATTCAACTAAAGTATCTATTGGCTATTTATCTCGTCATTAACGAAACACAAATTTCGCTAAAGTCGAAATTCTTGTACAATACGTAATCTGCAATTGGAGTATTAAAATCAGAGTGAACTTCGAAAAACGCTCTTATTATGATCAATTTTAATTTTCAAAACAGAGACAACTATTAAATTCAAGACATTTGTAAAATTATTATTAAATAATTCAATTCTATTCGCTTCGTAATTTTAAAACCCCATGCAGACCATAAATATTTATTTGTCCTATACTGAAAATTTCCTCGTGGACAATAAATACTTGGAAAACGATTTCCACGCCAATATTAATTGCAAACATTGTCCCTCCAACGCAAATAATTTTTTTCAATTCTAATTTTATAAAGAACTATTTGGAATTGTTTTTAAAGTTTGACCAAAAAGATTGTTATTAAATTGGAAAATTTTGAAGTTAATGAAAATATGAATTGATTTTTTAATTAAACCACAAATTTGGATTTTCGTTGATGGGAAATGCATGCTTTTAAATTTTCAGGCCGAATTTTGTACAGGGACATTAAGTAACGAATAAGATAACAGTACACGTAAGAACATCGACTTTTTTCTCATAAATAATGGATTATGATACAAAACACGTGAAATTTAATGGTGACTTATTGTGTTGTTAAGTACATTAAGGGAGTTTTTTGGGATGGAAGATGGAAAGTGGAAAAGGTAGGACAGATTGTGATAAGTTGGCTTGTGATAAGTGCTTCATCGAAATACTGTGACTATATCCCTACTACGTCGTTCATAGAGAATTTTTTGAGATGATGTGAGGTGAACTTAAACGTACAGTCAATTATTTAAATCGAGCTTGGTCTTAAATCACTAAACTAATTTCTTACATGTACCAACATCGAGACCTCGACTTTTTTCCTTCTTCCTTCAATGAGAGAAATTATTCCCATATCAACAATGATTTAAATTAATAAAATAAAAGCGTTAAGTTAATAGAGAAATAAAAAATATTTGAACAATCAATTTGCTCTCCGATTTTCGAGGGGAGAACTATTAAGAGTTAAGTGTTTCGTACGTCACTGACATTAATTTAGGAGACAAAATATGATTTGTATTTAATCGAGTTCAATATTTTTCACACCAGTGACGTCGAAAAAAAGAAAGGTCAATAAATTTGATTTGTATCTTTTTTTTACAAAGTCGAGTTTAAAGAAGCTGAGAAATTGTTTTGAAGGTTGAAAGAAGTAAAGTTTAAACTCTCTGATACTGATTTAAAAAAAAAAAAAAAGGAGGAAATGTAGAGGTCTCGTTCATTGCACGTTAGTGAGGGTGATTTTTTTCAAAAATAAATAAAGTTTATTAATAAAATCGCACCTACGTTAAATAGTGAATTTGCGATAAATCCCCTTGTACTTTGAGGAAAGTTATAATTAATTAACTACACATACCTAACTACTACCTCTACTTTTCTAAACCTAAGGACTGTTTTTTTTTAATAATTATGTATACATATATATAAGATATAAGTATTCAAAAATCGAAATCCCTTCTTCGTTCCAGTGTCAGAAATCTTTAAAAATAGTCTGTGTTTACTCTTTAGGTAAAGAATTTAAGTGTAAGTCATTTCTCAACGTTTTTCAAGTCAATAGTGAATGGAATTTTTGTTATGTCCAGTAAGTGTCTATGATAACATACATGAGCAATTTACAACGATAAAACCTACTTAAAGACTAAGCATTGCGTGGCACATAAATTCAAGACTCGCTTATTCACCATTGAGGATTTTTCCCCTCTTATTGGTCTTCAATCGCTCTTCATTCAAAAACAAATGCCCTTTGGCAATCTAATCTCCGAATTTAAATCCCGAATTTTAAAGCACTTGAAAATAGAAGTTTAATTTTTCAAAATTGATATAAAAAAACTAGCCGAAAAGAGGTTGGCAGATGAAAATTCGGAGACATGATTCTTTCCGATTGCAATTTATCTGTATTTGATTTGGCTGAAATTTCAGACATCTAGTTTGACGAATTTTTTTTTCTTTTTTTTTTAAAAATACAAAATACCCTATTGAAAAACTTGACGTAAAAAATTACGTCAAAAATGAAGTAAAAAATGAAGTCAAAAATGAAGTCAAAAATGAAGTAAAAAACGACGTAAAAAATGACATCACGAATTGGGATAGTTTTTGACGTCACTTTTTACGTCATTTTTTTTTTTTTAATTAAAAAAACTTTACAAATGCACTTTGCAAGTGCGGTTCCCAATTTGTATTCTTATTAAGAAATTTTCAATATTTCCTTTTGTAAGGAACGCTCTAGTTTCAGAACCCATTTCAATTTATTAGGATTCGTAAAACTTCTTTTTTCATAATTCTTGTTTATAAAATAAGAGGTTTCGAATCTAGGTACATTATCAGTAGATTTTAAAATAAACAATAAGTTTGTGCTACTCAATTGCGTTTTTATTACAGTTCCCCGAAAGAAATAAAATAAATAGATTTATAATGTTTTCTTAATTAAAAAAAAAAAAAAAAATGACGTAAAAAATGTAGTAAAAAATGACGTAAAAAGTGACGTCAAAAACTATCCCAATTCGTGATGTCATTTTTTGCGTCGTTTTTGACTTTATTTTGTACCTCATTTTTGACGTAATTTTTTACGTCTATTTTTACGTCATTTTTTACGTCATTTTTTACGTCAAGTTTTTCAATAGGGTAATATTCCTAAAAACGTTTTCCGTATTTGTTTATGTGACTTTAAAGATAAAAAAATAATTACAGGAGATAAAAATTCGTCTGGACTTAATGTATGCAGTATTATGCAGAGAATGGAAACTAGATTGCTGCGAAATTACTGCCACAGAACAATATTTACACCCGATAATGTTAAAAGAGAAGCTTTCATTGAGTGAGTTTTAAAATGTACGGGGCTCTAACTAATACGTATAAAAAGTTAAGTAACCAATCTTTTGGAAATTGTCATTAAGAGCAGTGATTATTAAAAAAAGTTATAAATACATTTTTGAAAGCGACTTTTCGAAACCATAAAGCTACTTTCTTGCGACGCCCTTTATATTAGACGTCGTGTGTCATGCGAGAATGTAAGAATGAAAATTCGTAACAGATCCTAAATTGAAACTTTGTCTGATGATTATAAAGTTAATTGGTTTTTCGAATGAGGGTAAGTCCTAGATTTACAGTCATTATTGAGTTCAAGATTTCTTTTTGAGGTAAAGATTTGATTTCGTTTGAGTGATTTTAACTTATGCTTACTCTGGATGATTGATACCAACGTCTATTCAGTTCTGCTAAATTTCTTTATCTGATTCTTCGGTCATGTGCACAGAAAAGCAATCTACTTTTTTTGGAACTGAAGTGGTCCGAACAAGACGTCTAGTTAGCATCATCGGGTGATTCAATATCATCCGAAGTAGTGTTTTGGCGACACTTATAAACATACGCACTAACTGACAAATCATCATCAGTACGTACGCACTTGTAAGTTTCATCGGGACATTCGCACCTGAAAAAAAGAAAGTAGTAGTTAGAAAACATTCTTCAAAAGAATAATAATTGTTTAGAAATATTTTCTGACCAATTTTTCATTTTCCCTGACCATTAACTTAATATTTAGGGATCAGAATTTAAATTCGCAGTGTCGCCAATCCCAAAATGGTTCATATTTCCCGCGCTTTTTTAAGATGAAGCATTTATATACAATACAAAAATATTATCATTAAAAATATACCTTTATTATTCTTGATAGTCATTTATCTTTTGAAAATCCCTAATATTTCCTGACCAATTCACCTTTTCGTTTAACCAGTAATAATAAAACGCAGAATTTAAATTGTCAGTGTTGCCAATCCCAAAATGGTCGATATTTCCCGCGGTTATTTAAAACGAAGCACTCATATAATTCATAAAATTTCCATTCTTTCTTATTTTCAATAGTTGTTTCAATTTCATCTTTTAATTAATAATTTGTGAATGAATGGATGAATGAATTGAATGAACTTACGTGTTTTTCATAAAATATTCAACTCTGCGAGTGAATGGAACGTAAACTGCCCAGCCACAAGGTTGGCTGTAGCAAATTCTTGGTTCACTGCTTGCATTAGTTTCACTTTCCCTTTGAATCCTTAATTTCCTTGAACCCTCCTCCGTTAATTTTTGGATACTTTCCGTCAGGTCCTGAAAAAAAAAATATTTCAATATTTCATTTATACAATGTTGGATCAAAAGGTTGGAAGATAGATATTTTGAGGAGATACAGATTTTCTTCTTTAATGATATTAAAGAAGAAAAGTTTTTAATGATATTTGACTAATTATGATTTATACGTGATATTAATAACATACATGATTAAAGAAATTGTCAGTAAATTCATTTTCGACTCATTCTGAGAGAAATTTTTTGCAAAAGGGCTATCGGTTGATTGGGAAAGAAAAAAAGAGATGAAATTATTATCGCCTTGTCATGGGCAGTTTGCGTCAGGCCAGGGTCAAAGTCGGTGACCCCGGATGTTCAAAAAAATATTTCCTCATTAATCTCGCGTGATGCAATAAATCATTTGTTATCGTGCGAAAACGTAAATTACTCGCGCGCTTACTCTGCAATGACCTGCGCAATCGTTCTTATATTTTGAACGCCTATGTAAATTAGAAATATTTTTCAAATGATAGTTGAGCGGCTGAAAGTAAAAAGTTGATACAAAAAGTTTTTTTGTCCCCTTTTTACTTTCAGCCGCTCATTTAAAGCCCCGAATTCGGAAATATTAAATAAATTGGAAGAATTTGATCGAAGAATTTGAAAAAAATGGATTTTAAAATAAATTCCTTATTCTAAACAGTAAATTTTCCAAGTGCATGAGCGCAGTACCTGAGGCTAATGTAAACAATCAAAAAATTGTCAAAAACATGGAGAGACAATCAAATAAATGGTTTGTGTGTTATAATATGACTTGCAAGTCAGAATCCATTAAAAGAAACTTTGATTATTTAACTGAAGTTTGATTCATCATAAAAAATATTTTTTAAAAACTTCCAATGTTTTTTAATAGAAATAATTTTTTTTTCAACAGATGCAGCAGCCTTGCATTCTTTGATCCTCTTTGTTTCCGATCATTCAACGAATTTCACGCTTAAGTTGTTAGCTTAATTAGTGACCGAGAGATAATTTTCTCTTATTGTATGAAATTAATCTCAACGAGGGTCGATATAATTATGATAGCTTTCTTCATTTAGAATCATTCAACTCAGACCAAATTAAAATTATATTTTTTCATTACCAATTCATTACGAATTTAATTTAAAAGAATTATGACCAATCAAAAAATCCCTTTAATTGCAAAAACGAAACCCCTCAAGATATTTTTCAAACCAGCAATTACTCCATAAAATGTTGGAAAATTACAATTTTTCTTTTACAAAAGAAGGAAGAAGTTCCCCGAGTTGAAAGGAGACTTTTTACCATGTGAAAAGAATGAAAAGAATGAGAAGAATAAAAATAATAAAAAGAAGCATGGGTTGTAATTCCAGTTTCAGAGAAATGTTCTTCGAATGCGAATAGAGTGAAATTTGTTATTTAAATTAAACTGATTCCACGTATCATCAAGGTCTGTTAACGTTTTCTCGTCAGAAGTTGCTACCTGTAAAGGATCACATCCTGTTAATTTTTATGATTGTCAACCGGATCGACCACAGAAAGAATTTTTTTTCTGATGAAAGTCAAGACAGTGGTTGACTCGAGTAAAGGAAGCAAGACTACAGAGTTCGTATTTCATTGAAGAACAGGCAGTGAGTGTGTCAGTAGTAAGTGAGTGAACAAGCAAGCGATCAAGGAGTGAGAGAGAGGGTTCGTAATAAGAGTGCAGCATGAATGTAACTCGGGTTCATGAATGAAAAGTTCTAGTGGCTCGCATGACTGCAAATGGCTGTGTCTTATCTGGTTCTCGCTGGTGTTCTTCAATGTCTTCAGCACTGAAGATACTGCGTTACACTCAGAAATTGTTCTTTTTTCGCGCCACCACGCCACACAGTGCGGGATCCAATGCGAGGCTACCGCAACTTAGCCCAGAGGCTGCAATTTTGATAAGATATTTGCTTTTTTGTCGCAAATTTCGCTCTCTCTTAAAAAAAAAGTAAAAGTAAAGTAAAAGTGCTTTTTTGCAGATTAGAAAAACAATTATTGTTTTCAATTTTTATTAATCGTATTAAGCAAAGTTTATTGAGCGATTTTAAACATTTTTTAATAGATCTGGATATTCTGAGACAAAATGCGATAAAAAATTAATTTTAACATTTTGAAATTTAAGTAAGCCTTATTTAACAAAGATTTATTTTATGTAGTTTTGTAATTGACTCTACTGTGCGCCAGAGCGAAAAAGAGATAAACGCGTCCAAAAGCAAGATTTATTGCTCCTTCCACCAATTATAGCTTCATAGCCAACCCCTTTAAGTACAGCGAGATGTAAAAGGCAAACTGGTATCCGGACTTGACGCTTTAAGTTAATTTCCCTCCATAATCTCTTATTTCTATTTAACTGTTTTAGTTTAAAAGAAATTTCATTAAAAAATGAAGAAATTGTAGTTATTGAAATACTTTTTCAAGAAAAAAAAAGATAAATAAATTGAAGATAAATAAAAAAGTAGCATTCCTTTTCTTCTCATTTCCTTTTTCATTTGACTTCTTTATCAAATATATCGTCGGTGTCCTTGTGAAAGCTACAACGCGAGACTCACAGATTGTTAGACTTCTTCTTTGCAATAATTAATTATTGCAGTTATTTCAGATTGTTTACTCTTCTTCGTGGTCTGACCACGTTTTCGATTTCTTAGACGACTCCCAACGAACCCCGATTTTCTAAATATAACAGGGCACAGAACTTTCTCGTAATTTCGAGGAAATCATAAGTAATGTTTCGTCGCAATTCGTTTCAGGGTCGCAAACGACTTTCAAGAAACTTATAACTTACAACCTAGTGAGAAAAGATGGGACGAAGAGGGATATAAAAAGTATTTCCTTTTATTTTTTAAATTTTGTTTTGTGATCGTTGCAGTAGAAAAATATACGAGTCTTCGCAATTCGTGATAATAAAAATTAGCGGAAATAAGATAAAACTACTTTAATTTCCTTTATTATAAAAAAAGGAAAATATTGACATAGGTTTAACATTCTTGAGCATTAATTCATGAATGAATTATATGATATTATATATAGTTTTCCACATTTAATGGCACGTCGGTCTTTCAGTTCATTTTTGCTAAGAACTATTTAAAAAACAGTGTTTCAGTATTCGTTTACAATTGCGAAACATGTAATTTGAGGTTCAAGCTTATTTTGAAATCTTGTGATTTTTTCATTCAAATTCAAACTTAGATTGTCGAATCATTCGAATATTGCACTTCCTTCCACTTATTTTTTATACTGATGGATTTCTTTTGTGAACGCGTCGTTTCCAAATTTGAGTTTATACGATTACATTTCAAAAATGTACATTTCATTATATTTATTATATGAATTTATATGATACCTTATCTTTAAATGGTGATTGCGATAAGTTCTACTTCGTATTGCTTGGAACTATAGATTCGATTAAGAATCAAATTTTGTGATGGATTAGCTTTATCTTAATATTTTTAATTAAATGTACTACAAACTATTAACACGACTGAGTCCTTAAAAACTTGATTCATCGGATTTAGAATTTTTTACTTAGAGTTGTTTTCAACCTTCAGAATATCTACTTTTAATGTTAATTTACTTAATTGATATTTTAGCCAATAATTTGTAAAACTAAACGATAATTTGATTTTAAAAAGACATTAAGTAGGGAAAGGAGAAGTTTGATCGGACGCCGAGTGGATAAAGTGCGATTAAGGAAAGCCTTTAAGTAGAGAAAGTAAAGTTTGATAAGCCGCCTGCCAATATGTTAATACTTTATGTTAAATTCCATAAACTTTAATTTAATTCGTTTAGTCATTAGTTTTTTTTATCCATAAAAAAATTAATTGAAAAGAAGTTTCAATAACAATTTCCCGAATCAAGCAAAAAGTCTCAGCGAATCTAAAAATATTTTCTCTCAAGAACTTCCTAAACTCAAACTTGAAAAAAACATTTACAAAAAAAAATCCGCCAGTATAAAAAAATAACTGAAAGGAAGTGCGATATTCGAATGATTCGACAATCTAAGTTTGAATTTGAATAAAAAAATCACAAGATTTCATAACAAGCTTGAACCTCAAATTGCAAGTTTCGCAACTGTAAACAAATATTAAAACTGTTTTAATTGTTACTGTTTTTCAAATAGTTCTCAGGAAACGCGAACTGTTGAAAATAAAAAAATATCGCAGTTCGAAAAAGCCATTTTTATAAACGGAAAACAAATACGAAGCCACTCTCTTTTATACATATTTCTTAGCAAAACTGAACTAGATTGGCAGAGGGCACGTGGGACTATATAGCGCGTGTTCCCGGTCATCAGATCGTGAGTTAAAAACGGCGGGGCACATAAAAGCGGGAAGGCGAGATAAACAAAAACTCACCTCAGTTCTCAGGACGGCGGTGTCTATCATTGAAGCATACCAGCAGGTAGCGACGAAAGCGATAACAAATAGCCTGAATTGTGCCATTTTAATTTGTTCCGAATCAGCTTCCTTGTATCACCCTTTCACCTCCTTTCTTCGCGCAGGACGAAGAAGTCCTTGAAAGTTCAAAACGAAAGCGCACAGGCCGATCGCACAAAAAGTGACGCCGGCGCGAATCCAACGACGATTTTCTTTTTTTCCAAAAAGCGTCGTTAATCTGACACCTAACGTGATTTTCTTAATCCGTGGAAAAACAATAACCGTGATTCTTGATCGGAGAAAAACGAACTAAATCAAATTGCGCGGCGTACGAGTGAACGACTTCGAAACTTTATGGTTTGAGCTTCGCGCGATTCACTGGTCTCGACTTTATACATAGACTGTCTTCTCGTATAGAGTGAGGACGCTTTCGAGGCGTCGAGGGTTTATATAGGCTGTGAGCTAGCCGGTGCCGCTGGTGGGGGTAAGACTAAGCTAGAAGTTATAATAATAAGTAATAAGTTGAACATAAGTTGCGATTTAAGCGAGGTATCCACGGGGATAGGGTATTCCGGAAGTGGGGGTGTCAGAAGAAATTGGTACGAATCAAAACAGTAAGGAAGCCACCATTCCGAATTCTACGCTTCAAATTTTCCTCTTTCCTTTTTAGCTTTTTTTCTTAGTCCAATTTCAAGAAACTGAATTTTATTTCTTTTCCTCCAATCAATTCTGTGATTGAATTTCATTATTTCCACAAATATTTGAGATTCAAGCTTTATTTGTTCTGTTAAATTATTAAATCGATTTTGAGTTTGGAATTTCCATGCTGAGGATTTCAAAAAGTTTATTTTTATATAAGAGTACGAGGGGATGCTTAAAACTGAAATGGGGGTAGGGCAAGAAATTCTTCTCTTCCAATATCCTTTATTTTTTTCGTAAACGTTTGAAATTTATCATCAGTATTCCGGAAGTGAAGATAGGTCAAGAAATTGGTACGAGGCTCAAAATAATAAGAAAATTATTGAGTATAATTTTCTAGTAGTTTCATTTTGAACATTATCTCTGCTGAAAATTTGATTGAATTATTATTCGAATTATATTATTATTAGACTAATTAAACAAACTTTCTGTAAATTGATGTGATATGCCTTTAGGGGTCACAATACTTATCCACAAGTGTCTGATTGCCCAATGATACAGCTTTCGATTCATCGGCGTTAAACGTTCCGAGTGAAGAGGATTGTCAATGTTAATTTCATTACTTCAATCATTTTTATTGGCCATTTTCGAATAAGAATTACTTGCAATCTTACATCATATAAAGTAATCTGTGCTCTTGATATTCTACATATGTATTTTAAGGCGTAAAAGAATGTACAATTTAGTTGGAATGGAATGGAATTATTTTCTAGTTATATTCATTCTGATATTAATTCTCCCATGTAAAAAATTTGGTGTATCAATTTTGAAAAATTTGTATCGTCTGATCCTTGCGCGAGTAGATCAAACACACGTGATGCTGACACCAATGTTTTATATTGAGATGAATAAGCATTACTTCTGAGGCCAATGTCAGGAAATTTTCTCATTTACCCTAAAGCTTCCTCTCTCAAGAGAATATCCATTTCCTACCTTAATTATGATAAGGGATTAAATTTTTTAATAAAGTTTTCTTGTTACATTGTTCGAAATAAAACATTAATATCTCTTCAAATTTAATTATTTACTAATTAAAATGAAGTACAAGAAGTATAATTTAAAGTTCAATAGACGTTAATTGTTGTCACAATCTCATTGTTTATATTACTATCATAGATGCAATAACTGTGCAGTGACTTTTAATGATTTATAATTGCGCAGAGTGGAGATTGTTATCAATTTTGCGTAACAGGTCCGCTGAACAAACCAATGACCCCTCAAAGTTTATGCGAAAATATTATTGCTTTTGTCAGTACAATTGAACTATTTTATATAAACAAAAACATGGATGATATCAGACTTCTATCAATTAAAAAAAAATGGGCACAAAAAAAGAAGAAAAATTATTTCATTTTAAATCCATTCTTTTTCTATTATTTATCAGAGAATTATAATTTATCTAACTAAAGGTCTTAAATTAGGTACTATATTCAATTTAATCTCCATGAATTCAATAAACATAATTCATTAAAAATATTATGGATTGAGAACCATTTGAAAAATGCTGAGTTGTATTTCAACCAAGAGGCTCTCTCGTTTTCATGTAAAGTTGCATCATTCAAACCAAACAATTTATTCTCCATATTATTGGTAAGTAGAAAAATTAGAGCAGATACGTTCCAATCAACAGTTGACATTAATAATATTCGTAACAAAATACCCACGTCATTAAGAAGATAATTAAAAGAAATATCTGATTTTTTTTATTATTAAAAGAATTTGTTATTTCATTCTAATATCGAGCTTAAATTCTGACAATTTAATTGACAAATCAGTATTAACATTTTTTTCCTAAAAAGAATTTCATACATATTTAAAAGATAAAAGATACCAAATAATTAATCCAGTGGCGGATCCAAGGGGGGAGGCATGGGAAATCCCCCCCCAAAAAGCTTCAACACTGGGAAAAAAATGTTGAATTTGTTGAATTTGTACGATATACAACGTTTTTGCTTCCTCATCGAGGAAGCTTTTTTTTTTTTTTTTTGATGAAGGCTTAAAGTCGCATCAACTACAATGGTTATTAGCGACTACAGTAGGTTTTATATATGTCCAATTTTAGAAGTAGTAATATGTTTAGTTCTGGTGGATAGTTTTAGATGGGACTGAATAGATAATTATATAGTAGTAGATAGTAAAATTAGTAAAATTAAAAAATTAAAATTAGCAAATTCGTAATCAGTGACCCAAAAAACCATAGTACCTATATAGAACTTGCACTTTCGATATAAAATGCGTGTTTTAATCGCAAAAATTAATTAGTCGAAAAATTGTAAAATTTTTCAATCGTTTTTGCCGTTATTTTGCAAGTTTAAACAATGATAAAAATAAAAATAATAACACCATTCGAAACGACAACAATCGAGGACACGATTAGGCTGTTTCATAATTGAATAATAATACAATAAGACATCGAAAATGTAGAAAGAAAAAAAAAGGTATGAAAAGTCCTGGTTTTTTTACTTTATTTTACAAAAATATTGTAAAAAAACGTAATTTTTGAAATTTTGATAGCACCATCGGAAAGAGCACACTCGAAAATAGTAGGTAAGGTACCTTTTAAATTTTTTGTCCGACATTTTCATAGTGAAATATCTTGCAGAAAAGGGTACTCCAAAAAAGCTGATGTAAGGAAAATGAAGATTCCTTTCATCGAGACGAATCGATTGACTTATGTAATTAATGCATTTCATTAAAAAATAAGGATGTTATGGTTAATTGTATTTTCAAAAATTAATTTTTCAACTATAACTTTATTCAAATAATCAAAATTTTGACCACGTAAGGAAAATAAATATTCTTTGTGACGAGATGAATCGATTGACCTATATAATTAATGCATTTCATTGAGAAATAAGAAATTTATGGTTAATTGTATTTTTCAAAAATGAATTTTTCAACTATAATTTCTCAAATAATAAAAATTTAATGCTGATGTAAGGAAAATAAACTTTTTTTGTGTTGACACGAATCAGGTGACCTAATATTAATAAATTTGATTAACCAATTAATGCTTCCTCTATGAGGAAGCAAATCATGCAGGAAGCAAAGTGCTCATTGAATGATCGAGCACAAAAGTTGATACAACTTCACAGCTAGTTTTTTATGTGAGTTGTTTTATTGCTGAGGGGTCAATTTTTTTACTATTATTTTAAACTGTTCTCTGAATACTATGCCAAACAACATTATTTCTATATTTTAGGTGAAAATTAATTCTCCCCCCCAAGAATTGTTTCTGGATCCGCCCCTGAATTGATCTCTATATAAAAAAATGCGAGCATAATTTTCCCACAATGAAAGTTGTAGGAATTTCCTTGGAAACCTACGCACTTCCGAATCGATGATTAGATTCAGAAATTTGAACTCGAGATATCAAATTAATTGAAATTGTAGTGCGTAATCACTTTTTTTTTTTGCTGATATACCAGCGTTTCCCACCGAATCGCAAATTGTCACATTGATGCTCGAAGTTGTAATATATGTCTTTAATAAAGTCGGCGAAGCAAGAGTCGAGTGTCGCACAAAGTGTCTCCAGTTACCGCCGGATTCATTAAGTAAATTATCTTAATTTATTTCATAACTCAAGAAGGATCAAGCTTGCGCTTATTCATGACATAAATTAAAGGTTTATTATCATTTCAGATTACATGACATTCGAAAATGTACCGTGACCTATTTAACGTGAATTAGAAATTATATGTATTTATCTTAAAAAATGTGCAGCCCTTAATTCTTATCATTTTAGGTCCTAGGCTCTGCGTATAAATTTAAAAAAAAATGACGAAATATCTTTAAGATATGTATTCACTTTTAGGAATGTTAACTCGATACTCGATTATTCGATGACGACAGATTTGTGGTATATTAATGCATATGAATGTATGATTAAGATCGATGTTTGTTTGAAAATCCCATGAGTGAGAGGGAGAAAGAGAGAGGAGGGGGGGGCGTGAGAGAAAGAGAGACAGAGACGCCTACGGCATTTTAGTGTATGATAGATAAACAGAACGTGAGTCAGAATGCATAGAGGCTTGACGGAGGCTCGTCTTACTATCAGCCAATCACGTTACTTTCCTCACATGACGTAAGGTCACCTCATGCGTGATAACGGTTTTGACATTATGTATACGTACGCTTGCATGATACTCATAGAATATGTACGTCATATCGCTACATAATATTAAGCAATCAAGCCATCATTGCGCATAATTTCAAAAATATGCACTCCACATCCAAAATGGATGTGATTCTCACGCATTTTCATTGAAATGATAAGCACAGATGATTCGATTAATACATTACAGAAATGCGTATAAGAAATGTCAATTAAAGTATATTGGTTGCAAAATTATACATATGTAAGTTATACATATGTATAAGTACTTTGTATTACTTTATAATTTAATAATTTACAACTAAGCTTCACTCATTTTCCAGTCTCTGCTCTTTCAAGTACACGACCTTTTCAAATATAACTTATGCAAAAGTTGGTGAGACGGTTTAAAAAGTTTTACGCCATTATTGAAGTTCTCCGGAAACTTTAACGAATTTTGTAAAAGATGAAGTTAAATGTCCGTTGAAAGAATTTTCCTACTTTGATGGCGAGGGGAAATTTATGCACTACTCAAGGGTTTTTAGATTTTTAAATGGAAAGATACTCTATGCTTTAAAATGTTCTAAATGGAAATCCCATTAGAGTGGAAAGTAAATAAAAGATTTTGTAGCAGAATGACGCATATTGAATATTATTGATGATGCATACCTGGAAATCTAGATTATTTGGTAGAAAGGAAAAGAATGTAATCATACGAGTAATGCGAGCATCAGACATTTGACACCTTATACAATCAAGTCCACTATGAAATATCAAGGAGTAACTCTCGCGATTTAAAAAACAGATTTTTTCTAGAAGGAAACTTTCAGAACCATTTACTTCTATATGATATTTTTAATCCTGAATGACTTGCTTCTTCTAATATGAAGAAGCTTCTTCTTTATCTCATCTTGAAGGTAATCTTATCTTCGTCTTCGAAGTAGTTTGTACAAAATTTTATGTACACATCTATTTTGAATGAAAAGTGATAATAGAATGTACATGTCACCGAAATTTTTAGAATTTTTGAAGAGCAAATATTGAAAAGTCATTGATAGAGGTTCTAAGAATTCATACGCATCATGTTTGTAATTATTGTAATCATTATTTTATAATTTAAAAGCACTAATATAAGTTGAGCAAAGATCAACTCACACCATTTCTTTATGTATATACGCAGGAAACTTTTTATGCCGATTCTTCTATAATATACATCACATGAATCATATTGCAACCCTCACATGATTTTTATAATCGAAACAAATGTATTAGAGACAATTTAGCGTGACGTGTTGTTTTTAAAGAGGAAAGGACAATCTTAAAGTCTCTTTACTATTTCGAACTGTTTTGCATATTACATTTTGCAACAAAAGCTTTTTTTTAATTAATTTTACTGTAACAAACTTAAGATCTTGGGTCTGGTATTAAAAATGGCTGAAGACGAGTATTTTAAGATCAATTTGGCGTCAAATTTAACTTCTTATTAAAAAAGATTTACATCCTTGTTATCTTAACAATACGAACTACCATTTACAATTTGCTGTGTCAAGAACGATGCTACATTGTACTTCACTCTTCATTAATAGAAGCAGAGCTACGTATATGTATGCAAATGTAGTTGAAAGTTAAATTTCGACGTAATAAGTCGATGACTTCTAGCATATTTTCTATCACGTATTTTATCACGTGTTTTGAAAAACATAATTAGATTAATTTAAGAGATAAACTAAAGATATTAAAATATGCGTAATAGTTAAAAAGGAGACACAAATTTGTGGATAGAAAATTGATTATCGATCTAAAGAACACGAAAAATAGTTCTAAGAAATCTGAGTTTGTGATAAAGGAATCTTCTTCTTCTGAGTCGGAATTTATTGCGTCACTTCATTTCCGGAGAAGAACCAAATATTTGGATTGTGTAGTAATATGTATTTAGTTTGTAGTAGTTGTAATTTTTTCATCAGCTTTGACATTTGACCCCGTTCAGAAATTCACTTTCACGCATGAAACATGTTTGTACTTGTTGATTTAAGGGGTTATATATGTTGTTCTGAATAAAAAAAAATCTAGCAAATCAAAAACCATAGCAAGGGCTGCAGTTTCAATAATTTTCCAAATTTTCACATGAAACATTTTTTACAAACACATCAAAACATATATGGGCATATCCTATTTATCAAGATTTCTCTTTACAATGATTTTCCCTTTACAATTTCCCTTTATTATAATATACAATTCTTTTCATTTCAAATTTAAATTGATTTTCCTTCACAATTTCCTTTTATCATTTACGTTTACAATACACCCAGAAAAAAAGTTTGTTTGAATAAAATAAACGTATATTTGATATACAGCCAAATAAAAAATATCTTTGAATCAAATAAATTTTATTTAATTCAAAGATATTTTTTATTTGGCTGTATATCAAATATACGTTTATTTGATTCAAACAAACTTTTTTTCTAGGTGTAGAGGATTTTACCTATAGGAATCATTAATTAATCAAACGTATTAAAATTAGTTTATCAGCTTCAAATTATAATTATTTGAAAAATTATAATAGAAAAATAAATTTATTCTATATTATGTAATACAGAAATTTTAATGTAAAAGACATTTTAAATAAAAATTTATTTTAAAAAAATGATGAAAAAATAATCAATTTTAAATTTTAAATGAGATATGCAGAATACAAATCTATAAATTTATATTATTAATTGAAATTTATCCAAAAAAAGATGTTTTTAGAAAATGGATTTTGTTAAAAATATAAATCTCCCTCTATGAGAAAGGAGAAAAAAAAAAGATGGTTTCAAATACCTCTGCAAGGTAAACAGAGGCAAATGTGCCACGAGCATTGAGGGGGCAGCGTAACGTCCCCCGAAAAGGCGAGTCTTTGTAATAATAATCTTTGTAATAACATTAAATTATTTTAAATCATTGTAAAATCATTCTTCTAAAATATTTAAAAAAAATGTAATTATTTTAATAAAATACATCATTCTAAAATGAATTTTTTTTTTTATTTACCTTCATTTTTCATTTTCTCTATTTTGTTATTTGATCTCTTTGTTTTATATTTGCTTTTTCGATTTTTTATTATTTTGATATCTCCAAATTTTTAAAATATTTTATTCTTTATTCCTTACTATCTTGATCTCCTCTTTTCTTTTGCTTAATATTTTATTTTAATGGTAAAATTTTTGTTATAGATTTGTTTTGACATTTAAACATTTGAACTTTTCATATTTTTTTTAAGTATCGATTTATTTTGGTTGGCATGGTTACCATTTAAGAAACAAAGTTGATTTGAAATACATTTCAATTCGAAATTTTATTAATTTGAAAAAGCTTCTGATAAATTTTCAATTAAGAAAAAAATAAAAAAAAAAAATTAAATATTTTTTTTTACTTTTTTTTATTAATCTCTTGCCGATTTTATTGAATGGGGTGAAAAGAATACATTTTTCCCTAAAATCACCAATTTCCCACTCCTGACCCTTAAATCTGGTGAATTAAGGGTGAAGGAGTGGGAAAAATTGGCAATTTTGACAATTTTTCACTTGGAATAACAGCTATCGTAGAATCGATTGCAAAAAGCCCCAACCTCCCATCTCATCGGGAAGGGGTCAAACATTTCGGTTACTCAATCATCGCACATCCCCGTGCAGAAATTTTGATGGGGTTCTGACAGGGTCCTGGTCAGTTTTTCCTAACTTTGATGTGGTCCTAACCAGCTTAACTGGCAAGGCCCACACGAGGCTTGTAACGTTTTGGCAGAATATTGCCCTACTTAAGGAAAACTGGCCAGGGCCTTGCCAGTTTACCCAAAAAAGGCCCTAGTAAATACCTCACCTAGGAAAAACTGGTCAATACCCCAAAAACTATTATGCGGATTTATTATTTACAATATATGATTATTAAACTATTTAATTTTATTAAAAAACTCCTATTACAAGAAGAGGTATTAATTATATAGAAACAATAAGTGATTTTAAGAAATTTTTAAAAAATTTCAAAATAGCTCACAGGAGGTTAAGGATTTTAGAGTATTAAAATTTTTTTTAAGTATTTGAAGGGACTTTAAATTATATTCAAGAATTTTAAAGGATTTTTAAAAGATTTCAAGTGATTTTAAGGAATTTAAGGAGATTTCAAGACATTTTAAGTGATTCTAGGGAATTTAAAAGAATTTCCCAAGAATGTAAGAATTTTCCAGAGCTTTCACAAGATTTAAAAAATTGTAAGATATCGTAAATGACTTTAAGAGATTTGAATGAATTTTAAAAGATTTCAAGTGATTTTAAGGAATTTAAGATAGTTTCAAGAAATTTCAAGTGATTCTAGGGAATTTAAAAGGATTTTAACCCGTGTAGAAATTTTGCTGTGGCCCCTGTCGGGCCCAGATCGGATGATTTCAGATCGGTGATGGAACGCTGAACCAGACCGGGCCCAGATCTGGCTCGATCGTGCTAGGTCTGGGCCCGATCGGGACAGATCTGGGCCCGCTCAGGTTCTGCGTTCCATCACCGATCTGGGCCAGGTTTGGAAATTTCTGCACGGGAAGTTATTTCCCAAGATTTCAAAGACATCAAGATTTCCTAAAGGATTTCAGGAGAATTTAAAGCGGTATAAATAAATTTCAAGTTATTTTAAAGAATGTGTAAAGAATTCAGCAATTCAGGAGAGTCCCAAGATTTTAAATTAATTTACACATTTTGTTAATTTTTTCAAAGGATTTTAAATGATATTGAACATTTTTTAAAGATTGTAAAGGAACTTCCAATAATATTAAAATATTTTTATCGAACATAGAAATGCCCACTAGGGCCTCGTCAGAACCCTATTTTAAATAGGGCTAATTACGACAATTTCTGCACGGGTCTGGGTGTATATTATTATGGATATGTATGTAGAATGTAGGAAAAAAGTTTGAAAAGTGTGCCTTAAGATTGACTTTGTAACTTTTTTTTGAGAGAAAATGACACTTTTTGTGGATATGCCCATATAATCCCTTAATGAAGCGTATCTTGTGTGTACTAGCGCGTTTACCAATGACTTGGTCATGGTTACGAAAATACTGTTGTCCAGTGTGGAAAAAAAGTCAATCCATTCAAATATTTGAACTAACTATCAACATGTTAGAAAGTGTTAAAAATAGTTAAATTAAATTAAATTAAAATTAGTCATCTGTGTTTTGCAATTACAAAGTTGTCAGTGAATTGCGCCTCTAGTCGAAATTTTGTAGGAGCGAGAGAGAAAACAATCTATGTTTCTCTATCTCACCCCTACTTGATTCGCACTCTTCCGTAGTTTCGGTATAAACACGGCCATATTTTATAGAAAGTATGTATTGAAGGAGAATTGAATGCCAAAGGAGACGCGCGATACAAGAACAAGTTTTCGATGCTTGATAATAAAATTTGTTTTCCCGAGGTGGAAATGAGGTAGTAAATGAGGTAGTAAAATTGATAGTGAGAAAGAGGACAGCTCCTGTGGGAGCTGTGGGTGTGTGAAAGCGAGGTGGAAGAAACGGAATAAATAATAATAATAATAATAATAATAATAATAAGAGGAGAATGTGATCTCTATTCAAGTATTCACGTTGTACGTGCATAGATATAGTGCGTAATTTCGTCGGCATGTGCATGACATTCCAGCACGGTCTTGGGTTCCAAGAAGCAAATAAGATGGGTATATAATCAGCGGAGATTCCTTTTGGAATTTTACTGCCTGATTCAAGCATAATTGTCCCAAACGGTAATTATGATTGATGATACACCTCGGGAGGCTGCATAAGTCGACCATCATTAAAGATTATAATGTGAGGCATTAATCAAGATCCATAAAGATCGCTTCCAGAATCTTAGAAGGGGCGTATACCTATGCATCCAATGATACGCATATCCTTTTTCACTTCGGAAAACTCTCACGAAGTTTTTGCTATTTTGCTATTTTTCTGTAAAGAAGTAAACTGCAATGAGATTGCAGTTTATTGTAAGGAATGTGCACCTTTGATTTGGGTGTTGATAAACAACCAAATAAACTTAAAAAATTCCTCCATTATTCATTCAAATTGAGTCCTAATTTCGAAGAGCAGCAATCAACAAGTACCTACTTAAATCATCCTTAGCGAAATTTCACGAATCCTAAGTGAAAGCATGTAACTCGTGATTCTCAGGACACCCAAGTGCATTTCGCCGAAAGACCTATTTGGCGGTCAATATTAATTGGGGGCCACCTTCTTTTATAACTCTACCTACGTCACGCCGAGATTCCAAGGTTTTATTACTTCTGATGACACCCCGTTATCGCTGATATATAATACCATACTTACATCGGATCCGCCTTTTAAACCAGTCAATAATGAAGAAGATATAGTCGCGTGCGTCAGTTTCAATTAAGAACTGACGCTGTTAGTAGTTCCTTTTGAAAATATAACGTCGAATAACGTCATAAATATAATATTTCGCATGGGATCCGATTGACAGATGACACAAAAGATAACGATCTTTAAAATCTCTAAATAATTTGTTGAATGCGTTCTTGTATTTATACCATACAATAAATCTAGTTCTTTCTCTAACACACCTTGACACAGTATTCACTCTTTATTGTCATATTTATAGACGTTCTTTATTTTTTTTTGAATTACGTTTATGTTCAGCAATGAGAGAAATAACTGTTCTTCAAACCACTGAATCGATTAATGAACTTCTCTCATTTCTCGCGTGTATTAAAAAGTGAAGAAGAGGAAATTATTTTTTGTCGAGCCTGCACCCAAAGTCACTGTTTTCCCCCTATTTTTCTCCCTAGGGACAAAACAGGTGCAAAATGCACTCGAAGGCAGGTGATCCCGAGTAGAAATTTTGCTGTGGCCCTGATCGGGCCCAGATTGGGGTATCTGGCCCCGATCGGGTCCAGATTGGGGGATTTCAGACCGGGGATGAAACACACGGCCCGACCAGGCCCAAACCTGGTCAAACCTGGCCGGATCGGGGCCCGATCGGACCGGGCGTTTCATCACCGATCTGGGCCAGGTTTGGAAATTTCTACACGGGATGGATAAAAAATAGCGTGTTTATCATAAGCATGCATTGATCATGTTATTTTCAATTTGATAATAATTTCATCTTTCTATCCCGAAACTTAATTTTCCGAGAGTCTCTTTACTTTTGTGGTAGTTTTAGAAAAAATACGATTTTATCTAATATTTGTCAATTAAAAGTGTTTTTCGTAGTTTATAAATTAGAACTGGATTAAAGCATTGGAAACCAGTTTTATCTGGTTTCTTTTTATTGATTCTAGGTATGAGAAATTAAACCCCTGAATATAATGTATAGTCCTTTTCTTGTCTCCTTTCCTGGAATTAAATTTACCCTTTCGTGCAATAAGCTTATCTTTTCTTTTCTATTATTTAAGATTAGCTTCGAGAATATTCAGGGTACCTAGTGATCAGGGAATTGGAGATTCCTGGATTTTTCCCGGTTTTCTCCCGGTCTTTTCCCGGTCAAATTCTACAAAATTTTTTAAAAAACATTAAAAATTTTTTTAAATCCCTCAATAAAATACCCTGACAAATTTTAAAATCTTTTAAATCCCACAAAATATTTTAAAAGTCATAAACTAGTTGTGAAGTTGTATCAACTTTTGTGCTCATTCAATGAGCACTTTGCTTCCTCATAGGAGAAGCATTAATTAGTTAATCAAATGTATTAATATTAGGTCACCTGATTCATGTCAACACAAGAAAAGTTTATTTTCCATACATCAGCTTTAAATTTTTATTATTTGAGAAATTATAGTTGGAAAATTAATTTTTGAAAAATACAATCCTTATTTTTTAATGAAATGTATTAATCATATAGGTCAATCGATTCGTCTCGATGAAAGGAATCTTCATTTTCCTTACATCAGCTTTAAATTTTGACTATTTGAGAAGTTATAGTCGAAAAATGAGTTTCACTGAAATTATAAAAGAACGTAAAATTTGTAAAATTAAATATTTTGTTAAACCCTTGTAAGAAATTCAACTACACTGTTGAAAAAAACTGATCAAAATTTAATATATTGTGAGTAAAGTCATCTGCATATACCGTCAATTAAATTTAATGTACCATTATGTTTTAGAATTAATATACAACCATATTAAAATTAATATACTTTATATTAATATTAATATATCTTATATTAATATTAATATACCCTATATTAATTTTAATATGGTTTTATATTAATTCTAAAACATATGGCAATTTTTCAGGACATCATATTAGATATATTCCACTTAAAATATGTTCAAAAAAACCTTTTTTTATAGAAAATGGATTTTTGCCACCACTACAAAGCTTCCTCTATGAGGAAGCAAAATCTCTTGAAATCTGTTCAAATTCGTGAAAACCTCTTAAAATACCCAGAAACTTCTTCAAATTCTTTAAAATTCTACGATAACATTTTAAAATTCTTTAAATCCTTTGAAATCCATTAAAAGTATTAGAAATATCGTCAGAATCCATAAAATTCTTAAAAATTATATAAAATCTTTTAAAAATCCGAAAACTTTCTTGAAATCCTTTAAAATTATTAGAAATTTCATAAAATTTCATAAAATCCTTAAAAATGCCAATAGTCTTTTAAAAGTCATTAAAATCTTTTAATTCCCCTAAAATTCTTGGAAATTCCATGACAACATTTAAAATCCCTTAAAATCCCAGAAACCTTTCTAAATCTCACAAAATTTCACGAAAAACCTTCAAAATCTCTTAAAGTTTGAGAAAATCTTTTAACATTCCCAGAAACTTTTTGAAATTCTTTAAAATTCCATGATAACTATTAAAATACCTTTTTATCCTTTAAAATACATTAAAAGTATTAGAAATGTCATTAAATTCCATGAAATCCTTAAAAATTACATAAAATCGTTTAAAAATCAGAACCATCTGTTGAGATTCCTTAAAATTATTAGAAATCTCATAAAATTCCACAAAATCTTTTAAAAATCATGAAAAACTTCTTGAGTTCTCTTAAAATTCCTCGAAGTTTCATGAAAACATTTAAAATCCCTTAAAATTACCTAGAGTTCTTAAAAATCTTTTAAAATTTTATGAATTTCTTTAAAATTCCACGAAATATCCGGAAATTCCTTAAAATGCTGCGACATCTTTTAAAAATCTTAAAAAATCCTTTTAAAATTCAATTTCCGCTCTAAAAAGGTGATGTAACGAAATTTCTTTAAAATCTTGTATACATTGTTGTTCGAAACTTACTAAAATGTGAATCAGCGAAATTCGACTAGTTCAGATTAAGAGACTGATTAACTTTTGAATGACTTGAAGTTATAAGAAGTAAAAAAAAATAATCGCGTCTTGGTTTGCTAATAGAATAAAAAGAAGATAAAGTAGAAAAACGTCGATTTTTCAATAAAATACAAAAAATTCTTGGTCCTAAATGAAATTTCCGGGTTTTTCCCGGTTTCCCGGTCTGCTAGAAACCCTGACATTTTTTAACACATTTTTCAATTTTAAAACGTCAGCACAATATAAAAAGTATGAAAAATATTTAAAAGTGCGACATTAATGCAGGAGTAGGTAAATTATTAGGTATCATTGGCCTCGCGAGGACGTTTCTCGTCTATTATTTATATCTATGCGTTACCTATTAGAGTTTGCCCTGTTTTTTTTTATTGATTCATGAATATTCAACGTTTGTCCATGAAAACTTTATAAATTGTTCATATGACGTTAATAGCTCTAGGGTGGATGTACCTTAGAGAGGTCAGTAATGTATGAACATAATATATATACGCTCGATAGTTTTTTGCGTTTTAAAAAAAATATTAAAGCAGGGGAGACCGGGGAAAATCGTGATATTTTGAGTTCGCGAATTTTTCCTGAGTACACTATTATACATACAAAAATATCAACTATTGCTTTTTATTGGTTGAACTCTCTAGTTTGTGAAAAAAATTTTTTAGTGTCTTTTCTATCATATGGATTTTAGATAGAACATAAAATGTCTGACCATGTCTGATGTCACGAATTACCCCAATACCGGGGTAAATCGTGATAGAGTATGGGGCAATTCGTGACACTTTTTTCAATTAACTGTATATAATCAACTGTAATATAAAATCAATCAAATACTGTAAATAATGCGAATTGTAGTAATACTCAAATCTATTGTTTTATGAAACATCATAATGACTTTATTGATTTCATATGAAAAACTCATAATATTAATGCAGTGCGAAAACATTTTTATTAAGCAAATTGTACATGAATCAGAATGAAAAGAACAAAACATGCTTAAGAAGTGCTTTAGTCATCATTAGAACTGTTACGGGCGACAACAGTTACATTTATCCGGCAATCGTGTGCATCACACGCATATGTCAAAACAGTAGGTATACAACTGATGAATTCGTGGTAAAAACAAAAAATCGAAGATCTCAAAGTTTTACTTTTACGACACGAAAACACCTTTACTGTCACTAAACCCGCGTATCATAGCATAGGCGCGTGTCAAACTTCGTAGCAACCTAGATGGCCACTAGTGCCACACAGAAAAAAAAGTCTTAAATCAAGCCCAAAAGTCTAGTTTTTGTTACAATTTAAGTCAGTTTTTGGGCTTAAA